>CM045463.1:1062617-1255954 GCA_024666655.1 Dascyllus trimaculatus | reverse complement strand
TGTGTGTGTGTGTGTGTGTGTGTGTACAGTATATATATGTGTGTGTGTGTGTGTGTGTGTGTGTACAGTATATATATGTGTGTGTGTGTGTGTGTGTGTGTGTATGTGTACAGTATATATATGTGTGTGTGTGTGTGTGTGTACAGTATATATATGTGTGTGTGTGTGTGTGTGTACAGTATATATATGTGTGTGTGTGTGTGTGTGTACAGTATATATATGTGTGTGTGTGTGTGTGTGTGTGTACAGTATATATATGTGTGTGTGTGTGTGTGTGTGTGTGTATGTGTACAGTATATATATGTGTGTGTGTGTGTGTGTACAGTATATATATATATATATATATATATATGTGTGTGTGTGTGTGTGTACAGTATATATATGTGTGTGTGTGTGTGTGTACAGTATATATATGTGTGTGTGTGTGTGTGTGTACAGTATATATATGTGTGTGTGTGTGTGTGTGTACAGTATATATATATGTGTGTGTGTGTGTGTGTGTTGGGGTAGAGGAGGAGGATGCATGTGGGACAAACAGAAGCAAACTAACAAACTACAGATAAGTTTGCCAGCAAATGTGACTTTGATGATGAATAAATCATGTGCAAACAATGTTGATGCCGTGTTTCTCATAACGTATAAATCATGTATAAATGTTGTACACCTTAAGTTTTAACTGGTTTAATGATCATTTACACACATATATATATAAATAGTTTATTCATGATTAGTTCAAGATTTACTAATAGCTTATAAATGTCATGTAACTTAAGTTGTAAACGATTGAATAAACATTTATGAATGTTTATAAGTGGTTTGTTCATGATTAGTTAACTATCTACTAATATCTATTAATAACTTATAAATGCCTTATAAATGATCGTTATTATTAAGTGTTACTGAAAATTTTCTATTTTTTCCCCTAAAAAATGACTCTAAGTGATTGATTGTGAGTCAGACCAGCTGTGGGTTAATCCAGACCAGACAACAGACAACAGACTCTACGGAGCAGCGAACTGAACTTCATTCACCAGGAAGCATCAGTGAAACACCGTCTCTGTTTAGCACCACGTTCTTCCAGCTCTGAAGGATCCTTCGACTCGTTTTACATCTGTAGCTCCGGTGTAAAGATGTAAAAATGAACAAAACTCCTCTACCTTCCACCGACTACATCCTAATGGCCGACCTTTGCTCACAAGCTCTCTTTTTAAAACAGCGTCTTTGAACACGCTGACATTTTCCATTTCGTTCTCGCTTGCATATCGATTTCTGGTAAACTCTCTCCACTCTGCCCTTCGGTATCTCGTCTGATCTGTTTTGTATTAAAGCAGACAGGTAAAAACCCAGAGCAGCTCCTATTACCTAAAGCAGCAGCTCCACCGTGTCATTACGGCTCCTGGTGGTGGTTAATGTGCTGCCACCTCCTCCCGGCTCGCTGCTGGCAACACCTCCGTTATTACGGCTCTGCTGCAGCCACCAGTCCGGCTGATAAATGACCCTTTAATTGTCTAATTTTACTTACATTGTCGGGTCTTTAAAGCGGCTGCTGTCGCCGTCAGGAACACGTCATATTTCAGCTCCACTCGCATCAATACAGGCACGAAACAAAGCATAAAACTACACATTATGATCGACTACATTCTGTCACTAGGTTCAGTTTTCTTGACCTTATCAGACCAAGAAGGTGATTTTAATGCAACACAAATACATTAAGTCTGCATAATATTTAGTCACAATCACCATTTTCTACACGTGTGATTTAAAAATTCACCAAAAATGAACCACTTACATCAGACTCTGCAATAAAGGACCAGGAAATTATAAGAGAAATCCCCATTTATTACTACAACGGTGGGTAAAAACAGCAAAAATCAACTTCCAACGGAGCTAATCATGGGTTACTTACAGTTTCTTCTGCAACAGCAACCAAATCGAAGCTAAACATTGAGGTATTTTATCAAAATCACTTTATTCTGCATGTTTTATTTAAAAAAAAAAGCCTTAATATACCATTTACAGTAAAGATTCTTCAACTGAGAAGCCATGAGTTACTCAACAGTGCTGTCGCAATCAGGAACTAGTCATATTTAAGTTCAACTCTAAAAAAAAGAAATGATTTCTTTTAAAAAATATGAAAACTACACCATTTATCAGAGCCAGGAAATGTAAAGACAGCAAGAACCGGGAGATTTTTAACTCTCTGACGTTCGTTTCTGCCCAAATTTAAGCCTGAAATCTTGATAAAAATCACTTTATTCTACATGTCTGATTTAAAAATTCACCAAAAAAGCACCAAAAGTCAAAGATAAACCACCAACAAACTGTAAAATCAGCAGGAATCATCAGATTTTTAACTTTTCAATGACAATAAAGCCGAACTAATTATTACCTCCAACAAGGATGTTATGTTTTTGCCGGGGTTGGTTTATTTGTTTGTTTGTTTTCAAAATAATTTGAAAAGTTAAGGACGGATTTGGATGAAATGTTCAGGAAATGTGTGAAATGGGACAAAGAAGAAATGATGACATTGTGGGACTGATCCGGATCACCGTCTGGATCCAGGATTTATTTTTAATTTAAGGATACTTGATCATTGGTAGATTGTGTTGGGGTGGACTGAAGCTGCTTGGTGGAGGTCTGGATCTCTGAGGGCTTTTCTAGTTTTATTTTTATCTACCCAAAGTTGAAACTCTGTGCTGTTGGAAAGAGTTTTGAGTTTTTGACACTGGAGTTGGCAGGTCCACGTACTAGAACCACGGCAGCGTTCTAGAGCCTCGGCGGCGGCGCACAGGACTATTGGAATATCAATATTATTATCTGAATCCCACCACAACCAACCAATATTCAGATATTCCTATATTGGGGACCAGCCCTAATATTAGGTTTGTAAAGCAGCTAAGCTACCATGCTGTTGGTTAGCTAACTTAGCCACTCTAGGCTACTTGGAACTACACCGTACTTGGCCTTAAGGTCAGCCTTATTTCATCTCCTGCTGCTTATTTCTTGTCTCAAAGCTTTAAATTGGGACGTCTTGTTCAAACTAAGTAGTTGTTTTCCACATAGAGCTGTTTGTCCTCAAACGCAGCTGCAACAGAAGTCCTGTTTAGCAAAACCAAACCAGATTCTCCAGAGGAACATTTCTGGTTTTATCCTACTTATTTTATCCACTGAGCTTCCTCCAGTTAATCTGTTCAGAATAAAGAACCAACATATATTTCTGTGTTGATTTCACCAGACTACACAATGATACTCTGTCATTGGTCAGTTGTGTTGGGGTGGACTGAAGCTGCTTGATGGAGGTCTGCGCTCTATGAGTAGTTTTATTTTTGCATTCATTGGCAAAAACCATCAAATCGAAGCTAAACATTGGGATATTTTATCAAAATAACTTTATTTTACATGTTTCACATAACATTTCCAGTAAGCAAATCCTGTTAAAAAAGCATCCATACACATCGACGCATGAAGCCCACAAAGTCAAATATTACAACATTTATGAGTGACGACATTCATCCATAAACACCGCCTCAGTTCCCTCAACCCTCTCAGACCAACAGAGCCATTTTAATGCAACATTATCACATTAATTGCAGCTTCAGTCCATCATTTTGTTTGCTAATAATTCAAATTTAAATAAATATAAATGTGTCCCACTCTGGCTCGCTGGATTTTCAACTCTCTGACAGTCCTTGAACTCAGCGTGTGATGTTAGTATCCATCCAAAACCACAATATTCTATCAAAATCACTCTGTTTTACACAGAATTCCACTAAAAACAGGAAAGTTTTCAATGTTCCAAAGCTATAATCATGGGGTTTTGTTGGTTTCATTGGCGAAAAGCAACCAAATCTAAGCTAAATATTTGGGATATTTCATCAAAATCACTTTATTCTACATGTTTCATTTAATAATTCACCAAAAAAAAAACATCCACTCTGCAAAAAATGGAAAACAAATCACCATTTATCACAGCAACAAACTGTAAAAACAGCAAATATTGTCAGATTTTTAACTTTCCAGTGGAACCTTTTGTGTTATTTTCTGTTTCTTTGGCAAGAACAACTAAATCTAAGCTACTAATAATAATTATTATACGTGTTACAGTCAAAAATATGCCGTTTAAAATAAGCAGATTCCGTAAAAAACTAAAAATCTCCACTGTTCGGTGGAACTATAACGTATCCCAGCTTTACCTGCATCCACACAGCCAATAACAGCGACACACAAAGTCCACAAAATCAAGTATGTGGAATTTGTGGACCAGTGCTTTATGAGCCTGGCGGGCCACCAGGCTTTCCTTGCCCCCCACCAGGCTAAGCGTCACTTGTTTATTTATTTTAAATACGTTTTTTATGCACCAAAACAGTGATAGCAAAGACGGTAAACAGAGCTTTTAACTGCATCTGGTGATATGGTTGAAAGCGCAATGATGACATTTTATACGTCGATACACTTTGATACGTGAACACATGGGGGGGAGAGGTCAGGTGTATTTTCCATTTATGAGCGGCAACATTCATTCTTAAACTCTGGCTGAATTTTCTCCACGTTATCCTGCTAAGATGGCGATTTTAACGCACCACAAATACATTAATTGCAGCTTCAGTCCCTGCTTCTGGATGCTAATGATTCAAACACTCCTGCTCACACACACTCTTACACTAAGATCCAGCTCCGGCGTCTCCACATGATGTATTTGTCCGAGTTCATTATAGTTGAGGGGAAACCGAGTGAGTGATGGTCGAGGTGCCACTGATGCCATATTTCAACCAGCCGTCCAGGACACATTCCAAAAGGCAGCTCAAGGCCTCGGCCAAACATTTCTCATTACAAGGCTGTGAGTGTGTGTCGGTAACACAACCTTGGCCGCCGCCGGCTGGAGTCTGACAGCGGCTATTTGTTAGTTTTATGGTTTCATTGGGCTGCGGTCTAATCATTTGTACTCGTCTGGGCTTTGCTCAAATTCACGCTGAATTATTTCCTTCCTGACGTTTGATTCGGACGTCCTGATAGCAGCAGAGACCGTACGGCTCCGTCTATAGGGGGTCTCTGCATTAACCATGAGATGACAGCTGCAGGTTGACGCTGCAATATGCTGTGGATCTGCTGCAGAGCTGCAACCGTACAGTCAGGAATTCAAGTGGAAAACAACATAAATAAATAATACAGCACATGTAGTCAACAAACAGACAAGTCATCACATGTGAGGATTTGCTGCTCTGTTGTACTTTAACGCAAACTGGATATCTCTGGTCTAAATCTAAAGATGCTAAGTGGAACACTGAGAACCTGTGATGGTGTTATATTGTGATATGTTACAGACGAATAATCGATCAACCAATCCACAAAATAGTCTTCAGATCACCTGATAATGTAAATACTTGTCAGCTAAAGCTCGTGTTCACTATTAAAGCTACAGTATGCAGGGTTTCCCCAGTGCTTTATAGACCTGGCAGGCCACTAGGCTTTCCTTGCCCCCCCAGCCCAAGACGGTACACAGAGCTTTTAACCACATCTGGTGATACGGTTGAAAGCGCAATAGCGACATTTTATACGTCGATACACTTCGATGCGTGAACACATGGGGGTCAGAGGTCAGCTGTATTTTCCATCATCTGAACGCCCAAAACCTCTACCTGTGTAAACGTTAACAACTTTTACGTGTCATGTCACGGAGAAAGGGTCAAAAAACGTTGGACACTTTCTTTTTCCGAAGTCGGAGGAGCACTGGAGGAGACCATGAGCCTGTACATCAACCCGCCCAGACTTGACTGAATGGCCTACCTGTCTCTCCAGCTACACATCTGTCGAACTGTAGACAATCTGGCTAATGGCCACAAGACTAGCAACCAGATAGCAACAAGCAAAGTGAAGCTACATGTTACAGCTTCACCTGTAAAACCAACATCTTGCACTGCTACATAAAGCTGGAAAAGAGAGTAAAAGAAGAGCCCAAATTATCCGGGTTGTTCTGTTTTGTGGTACTTTCAGGGTTATTGCGATTAATAATTCGACCGCTTTAAATTAAATTAACTGATCAGGTCGTGCATGTCAGGAAACGTACTGTAGATCAGCTGCAGTACCTGGTTGTTCCACCAGGTGGAGCCTCTTACTGAGCATTATGGGAGTTTACCCAGTAAAGTGCAACCATGACAAAGCGTCCTGTGGTGCTTCATGGGTGCCGCCCAGATGGTTTAGACATAATCAGAAGTCCAGAACTGCAGCATCACTTGGTGCAAAACACTGATTGGTTGTGCCAGATGTGCAGTGCATGTCATGTGACCAGAACTAGGACATGTGTTACCTACTAAGTTCATACTGTGTGCATTTTAAAAATCTAGTTTGCTGTTTCTACAACCCCACATAATCTAGCTTTAAATAATTAACTATCCTGTTATTTAGTTCTGAAACATGCTACGATAGTTAAGGCTCAGTCACAACAGCTCTTAAGAGTAAACATTTGCATTAAACTCAATTTATTGCAGTAAAAGAAAATCAGAAATGTGTATTAATGATGGCTGCAGTCCCGGTACTGCTCATTTTATGTACCTATCGTCCTCCTGTGTTTGTCCTCCTGATGTTTGTCATAAAAATCTCTACAGAGTGGCCTCGATCTGTAGATTATCTTGCAGAGTCGAAGAGAATCTGTATGGATTTTTGCATGGAGTTCGACTCTATTGACCTGTGGCCCCCTAACTCGCCCTGTTGACCGAGAGCAAGATCTGTTGACTCTGCTGATCTCTGAGGGAACAGACAGAATGTAAAATGAAGAGCTCCGCTGCACCATATGTCCTCATTTAACCCGCTGAAAGGCACGTTTTCTGGAATAAATAAAATTCAAAACTGGCGAAAAATATACAATTTATCAGGACAAAAACACTCTACAGTCATAAAGAATCATCTGCAGTCTTTAAATTACGCATGTGACGAAGGGTTCAGTCAGAAAAATAAACCAATTTCAAGCTTAAAGCCATAATATTTGATTAAAGCCTGAGTATTTTATGTTTCACTTAAAAAAAATACACCAAAAAATAAACCATTTGCTCCAGATTCTGCAAAAAGCAATATAACTCTGTGCTCCTTGGCTCAACTGAGAAACCGTGACCTGTTCAACGGTGACCAACAAGCTTTCAGATGAACTGCAGGCAGTGTTTCCACAGGTCATGAGCCGGACTCGAATTCACGACCGCTGCTGGAGACCCGCGCCCATGTGGTAACGCCTTAACTCAGCGAGCCATACGGCAGCCCTAAAAGTACAAATGTTTTGAACCTGCCCAACAGACTCTGTTTTAAAAGCAGTGTTTTACAAAGTCAGACGGAGTCACCCGAAGCCACTGGAAGATGTGGGAGGCGTGTTTCCTTGTAATAAATGAATAAACTAGAAAAGCCCTCAGAGAGCTCAAACCTCCACCAAGCAGCTTCAGTCCACCCCCAACACAATCTCCCAGTTCACATATTTAGTATGGAACGTTACAGATACAAATGTAATAACATACAGTTCAAATGTCCTACCGACAATGCGGCCTTCACCCCATCCGACCTAATGAACAGGCGCGGCCTCTAGCGCGGCAGCTCCTAACAGCCTCCCAGCTTCTTAGACAACCAGAGATAAGAATGCCGGCCCAACCGTGCGTATGTCGCTCAGGAAGGAAAGAGAACTCCGTCACTGTCGCTGTCTGTCGCGTGGAGACCCAGAATGTCATGTGGTCAGAGGGGGTTACCCCAAAAACAAGAGTGCCCTCTGGTGGCTTTTAGAGTAAACCACATTTAATTGTCCACCTGGTTACACTTAGATTAAAAAAAGCATCCTGGATCCAGACGGTGATCCGGATCAGTCCCACAATGTCATCATTTGTTCTTTGTCCCGTTTCACACATTTCCTGAACATTTCATCCAAATCCGTCCATGAGTTTTAGAGTTATTTTGCACTCAAACAAACAAACAAACAAACCAGCGCCCACCATCACATAACCTCCTTGGTGGAGGTAATAAATCACCGTAAAGGCTCGTTTCATCGGAGCAAAAACAGAAAGGATGATGAGATGTTCTACTTCCTGACAGCCTGATGACAGATCCTCAGTCATCCAGGTCACGGTTGTCCTCGTGGTTTCAATCGTAGCATCTGGACCAGCTTGAGGATTTAGAAGTCATCCCACCTCTCATCCAAACTCGACTTCTAGAAACTCAAGCAAATCTACGACTGAAACCACGAGGACAGTCAGCAAGTCATGTGTGACGTGTGATTCCATCAGGAGCAATAACCGAAACTAAGCTTTAAATCATGATGTGTCATTAAAACCTCTTCATTCTGTAGGTCTTTTTCTTTTAAAATTGTCGGGCAAACAACCATGTGAACAAATCAGAGAGATGGAGGAGAGAATTAAACACACCTGATCCAATAAATTAAATGCAGCACGGCTCAAAAACAGTGAACAGAGGAGCAGGTTGTTGGAGATACAGTCAATGATCAGGATCAGGCTTCTGCAGAGCTCGACGATGAGCTGATCATTTGAATCAGGTGTGTCGGACGGAAACATCTAGAACATGCTGGATAGGGGCCCTCGTGGACCGGAGTTTGACACCCCTGGTTTATGGCCTTATAACTGCTGCACAGAGGACATGTCTGAGCTCTGTCTCCTTCATGGTTGTTCTGTTTCACTTTATATTGCAGTGAAAAATGAGCCCACAGTGAGGAAAAATGTGGAAAATCAGAGCTCAGACGGTTGAAACACCACCAGAGGCTCGCTGACGCCACCTGCTGCAAACATTCACACCTGGTTTGTTTATTAATATCATTCAGACGTTTTCTTATTAATAATGACTCATATATATTTTTCTTTGACCAACTGTCTCTTATTTCATCTCCGCCTCCTCTCCACTGACTCATTCATTTATTCAGTCATCATTTTTACATAATCTCAATCACAGTCCAAGCATTACTTTCTGGACGGATGCCAGATCTAGCTCCGTCTCTCCACCATAAATTCTCTACTACTAGACCAGTAATTACGAAGGCAGACACTGTTTCAGGAGCGAGTGCAAGAAAATGTTAGAAAAAGAAAAAGAAACGGTGCTCCTCCATCCACAAATTATAATCTCCAGCTCTCCGGGGCACTTGGAAATTAAAATAAAACCCAAACAAGATCAGAACGCGAACGCCGAGCGGCTATGTTTGGAACGAGGTCTGCTGAATACAAAATTCGCCCAACTGGAGGATTCAGGGATCAGAGCGAAGCAGCTGTTGAAGAGACCCAAGAACACGCCGAGCCTTCCCTCACATTCACCTACATTTAGCAGGGCTGCTATTCTCGGAGCTGCACAGGTTTGTAATTACGGTAATTATTAGCGGTAAAAGCCGGAGAGCTCCTGCTGTGAGAGAACACCGTGTTGTGCATGCTTTATTTAACAACTTCAGGATCTAGACGTCTCCGCCGCCGCCGTCTTTTGACCTCCAGTTCAAGACAGCTCTCACTTCGCTTCTGAGAGTGCCTCATAATTCATTTACAGCCGGAAGACTGGGTGGGAAAAAAAAGAAAAAAGACGACTGGGTGTCTAATAATACCAGATAAAATGTCTCCCAACGTTAGAGCCACACCAGGCGGCTCTGCTCTCTGCTTTAAGAGCCGTAACCCTTCAATCCTGAGCCTGCAGCTGCAGAGTAAACAGGCCTGAAGGACACTCGACGCTCCACATGCTGGATCTGAAACGCCCCGGGCGGCGCTGGCCGAGGATGATCCGGCAAAGAGGACAGATGTTGGGAAGCAGAGGAGGGCAGGAGAAGGCAGAGCGAGACTGGAGGGTGAATCAAGAGGAAACGCTGCAACACGCTGAAGGAGTCGGCCTCTTGTTTGTTGACGTCCAGGATTCAAACAGCTGTAAATATACTGTAAACCAGGAGATGATGCCCTGAACGCTGATTAAACTCTGACCTTCAAGCTTTATTTGGTCCTTTTTGGACTCCTGTCACATTTTTATTCACTGTGAGCTCCTTTTTCACTGCAATATAAAGTCCTGCACCGCCATGGAAACAGCACAACCAGGAATTTCTCAGATAATTATTTACATAAACTGATCACACCGAGGTTGAACATGTACAAGATTCTCCCACAGGAGTTATCGAGACTGTAGCTCTACATACGGCAGATATTTTGCTATTTTTATCACCGCTACAAACTCATCCACATCAAGTCTTATAGATGTTTCACCATGCTGACTGTATCTCCAACTACTTCCTCCTCTGTTCACTGTTTCTGAGCCATGCTGCATTTATTTAATTGATCCAGTAGGTTTTAATTTTTCCTCTTGTTGCCTCCCAAGCAAAAATTAAACATAGCCCACATCAAAACCAAGTTAACCAAGGAACCACAAATGTCTCACACAGCATGATATTTCCTTAAACCCGACCACGTAGCTTTTCTGCCAAGACCTGACCTGAACGCAGCAATCTAAAGCAAACAACAACAGAAAATTAAACTTAAATTTGATGTGTCTCTTGTCCGTCTCTGGACATGAACGCTGGTCTTCTGTGTGAAAGTCCGGTTGCTGGTTTATGGCATCGACCATCTTCTAGCTTCATGAGATGGGCTTTCAAACTGGCTGCCTTTCCTACCACACGTTCACTTCAAAACATGACCCAGAATGCAGTTTAGAAGTACAGGAACTTAATTTTGTGAATATAAAAGGTTGAAAGGTTTAAATTAGGGATACACGATAATATCGGTCAATATTGGTAATTATGACAACATTCAATAATTTAAAAAATGTGCCAATAATAATAAAGACTCTGAATCCTAGTTTTTGCCGTTGGTCTGTGTGTTGTGGTTTGTCCTCATGCCTGACTCCTCAACCCCTCCCCTCCCTGACGGTACTGTCACATGTGTGTGATGTCATAAGACTGTGCGGGCAGAGAAACAAGCAGCATGGCGTGGCACTGACCAGAGTGGACTTTCTTTACTGTGTCAGAAGAAGACATCTGACTAGGGCTGGTCTGGAATATTGGAATATCTGAATTTTGGTTGGTTGTGGTGGTATTGGGATAATAATTTTGATATTCAAATAGTCATGCCGAGCGCTGCCGAGCGTTGCCGAGGCTGTAGTACACTACCTGGCACCGCCGAGCGTCCCCAAGTGCTGCCGAGCGTCGCCAAGGCTCCAGTATGTCACTGAGGCTCTAGAACACTGTCGTGGTTGGTGTCACGCTCCGGTGTTACCTCCCACTTTCTCATGCTCATAGTCCCGGTCCAGCTCCCCACTCCTTGCTCCCTGCTCCCCGTCCCACCGCGCTGTAGTAAACCGCCGGGTGCCGCCGAGCGTTCCCAAGCATTGCCGAGCGTCGCCAAGGCTCCAGTACGCCACTGAGGCTCGAGAACACTGCCGTGGTCATAGTAGGCGGACCTGCCAACTCCAGTGTCACGCTCTAGTGTCACCTCCCGCACTCTCATGCTCATAGTCCCGGTCCAGCTCCCCACTCCTTGCTCCCTGCTCCCCGTCCCACCCCGCTGTAGTACACCGCCGGGTGCCACCGAGCATTGCCAAGGCTCCAGTACGCCACTGAGGCTCTAGAACGCCACCGTGGTTGTAGTAGGCGGACCTGCCAACTCCGGTGTCACGCTCTGGTCCCCATCCCCCCGGCTGTATTACGCCACCGAGTGTCCCCGTCCCCGAGCGCTGCCGAGCGTCACCAAGGCTCCAGTAAACCACTGAGGCTCTAGAACACTGCCATGGTTGTAGTAGGCGGACCTGCCAACTCTGGTGTCATGCTCCGGTGTCACCCCCTCCCCCCAGCTGACACCGCGGCACGAACTCAATCAGTTGACATTATCGGTTATCGGCTGCAAGAAGTATAAAATTATCGATTATCAGTATCGGCTGAAATTGGCATTATCGTGCATCCCCATTCAGCATGGTGGAACATCTTTCTGGAGTTGATGCGTAGAAAAGACACAGAGTTCGAAGAGGCTGTAAAATGTAAATAATACCTATAATATGTGGAGCCACCAAGACATTTCTGAGTTCTCCCTCCTGCTTCATGGTTTTGCGTCTTCCACAGAGGTGCAGGACTTTATATTTTAGTGAAAAATGGGTCCAAAAATGTGACTTAAGCAACAAAAAACATACCAGTAAACTTCTTAATCTTTCAATAACCAAACCCCATTTTTAACACTACTGACGGTGTTTTTTCCTGCAGTGATCTAATATATTTAAATGCGCCGTAGTTTTTATCTGTGGTGGGGTGAGGTTTCCCACGCCGAATCTGAATTGCAAAATCACACATGAGAGGGATCCTCAGGAAAACGAAGCAGCAGCGATTCAGTTTTGTAATCGTGTGGCTGCGGAAGTCAGTCGGCCGCCGCCAACAACAACAACTGCTGCTGCTTCTGGTTTCCCCGCCAATAATCTTTGGAGCTTCGCTGTTTTGACTTTCAAATGACGACGGCTGGATCTACTGGGATCAATAGAAGATTTTTAAAAAGGTTTCAGAACAGATGAAGGAGTCCTCTGTAGGCTACCGGCTGTTTATCCTCCTCATAAACACTCCTGCTCCGTGGCAACCTGACGTCCTCTCCTCAGAGGAAACAAGCCGAGTCCATCCCCCTGCATCGTCTCCATCCTCCTCCCGTTTCTGTCGACACACCCCAAACTGCAAACTACGCCTTACTACATCGCTCTATATGAATTTCAATCGGGGGCTAATTACGGCATAAATATTAAACGTGGCTGGAAAGCGGCGCCTGGAGCCGACATGCATGAATCACAGGGGAGTGAATGAGGTGTGAAAGCTGCTCGGTGTTTTAGAGAGAAACTCCCGCTCCTATGGGAACGTATGACTCAAAGACGACTCATACGTGTGCTTCAGCGGCGAAATAACCTTTTTAACAACACTGAGGTTTGATATCCTCCTCCGCTGTCACAGAGGTTCACCCGGGATGAACCACACTGCAGAGGATCTTCAGCTTTTTCTGCTACGAACAACAACAGACTGAGAGAAAAGCCTGATGATGGTGCAGAAGACTACAGATTCCCATCCAATGAGTGAAAAGAGACTCAGGTTGTGATTACTTGTTGTGCATAGTCACCCCCCAAAGGTCCGGTCTGACTCAGGAAAAACTCTACTTGTATTAATAAAATCCATCAACGGTAATCCGAAGTTGAAAGATATAAAATGGAGCAGATTAGAAAATGCACGGGCTGCAGAAAGTCACATCTGATTAGTGAGTACAGTCAAAGACGTCAACACTGAAAATGCAACATCAGTGTTTTACGTCGTTTTTAGAGGCTTCAGTTCATTAAAACCAACACAGTCTCTTCATTATCACTTCATTATCGCAGCACTATGGTTTTAGACAACGCAGAAGCAAAGTCAAAGACCCAACACTTCCAAATAGGGGTGTAACAGTACACAGAAATCATGTTCGGTACGTAACTCGGTACAGAAGTCACGCTTCGGTTCGATACGAAACCCTCTGGAGTCGACGGACGCACCGGCAGGTCAAAATGAGATGACTGATTTAAGATGACGTAGCATCAAGACGCCTCGCTGAGTCTCCGTTTCAACTTGTGTCCAAAGTGTGGATTTCTAACTATCTACCAGTCTTTGAATCGTGTTGATCGGCCAAGTAAAACCAGAGTTATGACAGATAATAAACACCATACTTTCTCCTCGTTTGGAGCTCCTTACAGCTTTGGTCTGGTCCACTTGTAAACAAATGTAAACAGTAGATTATCTTTACCATGTAGAGCCTTTCCTTCTATATTAGTAGTTCCTCCAGGCACTTGGGAAAACTTTGCGTATGTTAATTCTAGGTTTATCAATTTTTCTAAATCGAATTATCGAAGAAATGCAACTTGTTTTTTGTGATTTATGGCATCATAACTGTGTCACGCTACACCAAAGACATTTCTCAGCTTCCTCTACTTCTGGTCATGGTTGTTCTGCTTCCATAGAGGTGCAGGACTCAGTTCAAGGCTGCATACGTCACAGCGGTGCGACTAAGGCCGTCCCATTTCATTTAAACTTCAAGACTCCTTCAAATGCGGCCGACGAATGCGTCCTTCTTCTCCACGGATTTGAAGGATGCATCGGTGGATCCTTCGTAGCCCCAAATATCCCAAGATTCATTGCGGGCCGCTGACAGTTGGATCAACAGCTGGAGTTTTAACTGCTGACGGCTGATGGAGAAGATGGATGGAGGATTCTAGTTTTAAATACTAGTATTGTGTTACAGCTCAGTCTGATAGCTACGATACAAATGTTGAAAACAATAAAATTAGTTTTAAAAAATCGATTGAGTGACATTATTGATGAGCTGCTGCAGTTTAAAATGTTTACTTTCCAGTTTTACAGCTTCAGTTTTAAGTTATATTTTACAGACTGTGGTGATTCTTTTCTGACTGCGGCCAACACATAAACGACTTATTCATTGATAAATATTCACATATTTAATCCTTATTTAAATTATTATATGGAGAAGAAGTAAAACGGTTCCTAAATGCTGCTGGAGCTTCTATTGGTGGTGATTCTCTGTAGACCAGTGAAAACATGACTCTCCTCACTGTTCTTAGTTTAGCTCCACCAAGTTATCTGATAACATGTTTAACATACATTATATCTGGTTTCTGTTCAGACAGCAGGTATTTAGTGATCCTCATCAGAAACATTCAGCCCAGAGATTGTGGAGGTTTATAATATCTGAAGTTCATATCAGTGGATGTCAACAGGTTTAAACCAGCTTCTTGTTTCTCAGACAGTTTAGTCCCGAACCATCGGACAGAACAAGACCCTCAAGTCTTCAGTTATAAAAAACATATTAACAACAAAAATCACAATTTCAGGATCAAATTCAGTCAAAAAATGAGGTTAAATTACAACATAGTCGTCTCATCCTGATCATCGGATAAAAAATTTGGCAGTCCGGGTTGCTAGGCAACAGGAGCGCCGCTTCAGGACGTCATGACACAAGCAGGAAGTTCATCATAGGCTCGACCATCTATTTAACAAATGCTCATGCAGCCTACCGTCCTTGGAAGGACCCAGCCTTTGAAGGACGGGTAGACCGGGTCCTTCTAAGGATGCAGCCCCTGAATTGAGACACAGCTTTTGTATTGCTGTGAAAAATGAACCAACAGTGAGGAAAAATGTGTGACAGGAGCAAATAAAGCCCAGAAACTACTCGGAGTTCAGAGGGTTACATTTCGTGCCGTGCTGCATTACACGATAACATACAGTCTGACTGAACAGAATAAACTAAATGCTTTTTTAGAGAACGATTAATCTCTTAGAAAGGTCAACCTATCAGGGACATAGTTAATCTGTTAGCGGTAGCTCCGGGAACAACAATGATGTATGACAGGTGCTGCCAAATGATCGTGCACTTTGTTGTCTACAGAACAGACGCTAACGTTGCTAATCATGCTAACTCCCTCCATACGGGTCTGACTCAACCTCCAAACATCTCTTTTTTGTGCTGTTCAACACGGCAGGTGGTCAGGACTTGCTTTTTTATCAGCTGCCAAACACCACCAGAGTCTAGTCGTGGCTGTAAGACCACCGGCATCACCGCATGCTGCAGTGTGTCGGAAAGCAGGGGCAGAAAATGTAGAGCGACTTGTTCGAGTTGTTTAAATAGAGGGCTTAAATAGAGGCAGGTACATTTAGAGCACAAATAATCCCACGTGACTCATCCGGGTGACATTTATCCTGCGCCGCTGCTGCTACACGGTCAGCAAACATTGACATTTATCACTGTGTCAACATTAGCCTCGCTTCTTTCTGGGCGTCGTCTCCGAGAGTCTGAGCCAAGCGGGTCACGGAACAAACCACGCTGCAGATTTCTGAACATCACAGGGAGCAGATCTTAAATCTGATGATCCGTCTTCAAAGGGAATGATAATTTAGGACAGTCTGAGGAAAAAAAAGAAGAAGAAGAAGCGGGGACAGCTGAGGCTCAATCATCTTCCACTCGCCTCTCTGATCCTCTGACTGTCTTCAGCCGGATCTATACTGCATGCTCAGTGAATTCCAGCTCTGCCTGATACTTATTTCACAAAAAACAACTTCCTACTCACATCCTGGTCCAGTGTGAAGCTCTGGGACGCTCAGTGCATCAATTTACCAACGCTGGGGAGGAGGTGGCATTAAACTGGGATGTCAGATGAAAGGCAGGTATGAGGTTATCAAGCAGCCGCCTTCCATCACAGACCAATGATTGAATCCAGCCTCTGAAGACCAGACGGCTAATAACATATTCCTCTTTTCCTGGTTGCAACGCCGAGCCGAGGCCTTTTCAGCGTCTCTGACAAAAGCTGGTCCGGCGCCAGGCATCAATTCCAAGTCAGAGAGGAAGTTGTGGTAATTAGAAAGTGATATTTTTGGCCTGTCTGAGCCCAGGACACGTCCTGAAGGTGAGTAATTGGTATCATTGACTGAACAGTGGGACAGGATGAGTCAGGGATCGAGATCTATTAGTGGCCACTAATCAGAGCCTCACGCTGGGCTCTGGGAGGCAGCCAGCTGGATCACTGCAGCCCGGCTTTGTGCAGCGTCGCAGAGCATTAAAGCTGCAACGCTACGGGCTGCGAAGGTAAATAAAAAGAATAAAAACACTCGTAAAAATAGTTGTGAAAACCAGCCAGAGGGGGTGGCGGGAAAATATGCTATAGAAGGATGGAAAGTAACTGTAAAATACCATGAAAATACCATCAAATATATCTAAAATAATTAGACTTTCAGCCGACTTAAACACAGTAATACCTCGTCTATGGCGGGGGTTTGGTTCCAGAACCCCCCGAGATAGACGAAATCCACGAAACAGCGACTTTATATTGATTTTATTATTTATATATGTATATATTAAGGCTTTATAAACCCTTCCTCCACTCTTAAACCTTCCATCTAGAGGAGCTTCTACAGTCGTGTCTGATAATGGAACTAGCGACGCAGCGATCCACTTGGGAAAAACTCGTATTTTAAACCCACCGACACCGAGGACGTCCGGCTGCCTACCTACCTGGAAACTGATGATGATGATGTTACGGTAATCCTACAGACTGTCACCGGTTCTCTGACGGTCGTTTCCAGTAAACTCTCACCGTGTGGGACCAAAGGTTCTGGCTGGCTTCAATCACCGCCGACCAATCAGAGACCGACTAGCTCAAGAGGAAGTAGCTGAGTTTTCTATACGTGGGTCGACTCATCTGCTGTACGCTACGGATTTATATACAATTTAAAAATCCATGATACAGTGAGACCATGAGAAGTGAACCGAGATATGATGAGGGACTACCGTACAGTAAAACAGTAAAATGTTTCAGCCATTCTTTGCGAAAGATGAATTACTATTTCTCGTTATAACGACTTAATTTTCCGGTGAGGTCCAAAGTGAAACCAACCCTCCAGACCAGAAGGAGCTCTGCCACCGCTGCACACTACCGACTGAGAGTTGGTTAAAGTTGGAAAGATGTTCACAGATTCAGACTTCCAGCATCAATAACTCATTAGTGACACGTTGTCAAATCATAATCGATGCCTCTTTCCATCGTTGTCAGGTAGACAATGTGCTACAAGCCCAGCTTTATCAACAGTAGCTGTCTACACTACACAAATATCCAATAACTTCACTCTACTGTAGTTTCAGTTGATGTCTGCAGTGATTCTGGTGACACTACAGTACAGTAGAGTGAAGTTATTGAATATTTGTGTCGTGTTTCTCTTCGCTGTTGCAGCGGTTTTGAAATTTGCAGACGGTCCCTGGACACTCGTCGCCCAGCCGGCTGCTCATAGACACCAGTGTTATTAGTGCAGCCTGAAAGACAGCTACTGTTGATAAAGCTGGGCTTGTAGCACATTGTCTACCTGACAACGATGGAAAGAGGCATCGATTATGATTTGACAACGTATCACTAATGAGTTATTGATGCTGGAAGTCTGAATCTGTGAACATCTTTCCAACTTTAACTAACTCTCAGTCGGTAGTGTGCAGCGGTGGCAGAGCTCCTTCTGGTCTGGAGGGTTGGTTTCACTTTGGACCTCACCGGAAAATTAAGTTGTTATAACGAGAAAACAGAGCGAAAAAATGAAGTTGGACCATGGCCGCTTAGGGCTTCCGTACTTTTCTGTGATTTTACTGGATATTTTCTTTAATTTAACACAACAGGTAAAATCTGTGAAATACTACAAATTACTTTTAGCCATTAAAAAAAAAAACAAACAAACTATGAAATACCTGCCAGCAAGGACGCCAGAAAAAATAAAGAAAATATATAAATATGAGGAAAAATGATGAAATGCTGTAATATTTTTTGAGATATCATCTGTGATTAAATTAAAAAAGGAAAAATCTATATATTAACAGAAAATTACAGTTATCAAACCTTTAATATACATGATTTTACTGATTTTTAAAAATGCCAAATATCCTTCAAATAATTACATTTATTTTGCTGATTTAAATTCAGCAGAAAGAGGGTATTTTAAGATCAAATGGCTTTAAAAATAAATTCATTTGGACTTTATTTACCATTATTACCATTTTGCAACCTTTAACATGTATGTATAATTGTTCTTTTTAAAAAAGGCGGCAAACGTCCTTAAAAAAATTATAGTTTAAGCTGATTTAAATACAATAGATGAGTGTAATTTACCAGCAAAATGGTTTTTATTAGCAGTTAGCATGAAAAAAATGTAATATTATTAGATATTATATGGTGAAAATGTGTGAGATGCAAGTTTACATTAAAATCCTGTATATCTCATTGATATTATCTATTATTCTGTCAATTATTTTCCTAATTAATATCAGTTATCTGGTCAATAAAGAGTCAGAAATGGTAGAAAATGCTGATCAGTGTTTCTCAAAGCTCAAGATGACAAATGTCTTGTTCAGTTTACTGTCAAAGAGGAGGAAAGACTCAAAATAATCCACATTTATGAAGCTGAGATAAGGCTTCCACCTTTTTCGTCTCAAAAAATGACTGAAACTGAAGTCAACACAGATGCCAGTAGTTAAATCGCAGCAGCTCTAATTACAAATGTGAGGTACGCGGCTGTTAAATCCTTCCATAACGGCTGCTTTCTTGTGCAGAAAATCATTTTCCCCGACTGTCACTCTTCCTCTCAACTTGTGGAAATCTCATTTTGAAGGGAGGCTCTTCAGTATTAATATATGCGACGCGAAAAACATTCCAGCTGCAACTGGGGCAACCCTGAGTCTTTGAAATGTGACGAGCATGATTCATTTATAAAATAAACACTGGGACGGAGCATCGGCGGCTTTGTGTGGAAGCCAAATCACCGCTGCAGCGAACACAAGCATCGGTTTGAATGTTCAGGTGGAGAGAAGAGAGGATATCCTGCAGGCTCGACTTTAAGAAACAACCGAAACATCTGAATTAAAATGACTGGGAAACACAGAGATCACTAATTTAATTTAGGATTGTGTGTATAACGCCACACTTAATCAAAAAGTCATCAATTTATGTTTAAAAATATTTGAATTTCCCACTAAAATGACCAATTTTGAACAGAAATATTGTCTTTTAAAGGGAAAAAAGGGCGAGAAACTAAAATATATCAATAAATGAGTGGAAAAACAAGTGGAAGCATTAAAATAAAGCAGAAGGGAGGTGTGGAAAACAGTGATGATACATCTTCAATGGGAAATAAAGGAAAACGCTTCTCACAGACAAACTTTAGAACCACATATTAAGTAGAAACTAGAAAAGCCCTCAGAGAGCTCATACCTCCACCAAGCAGCTTCAGTCCACCCCCAACACAATCTCCCAGTTCACATATTTTGTATGGAACGTTACAGATACAAATGTAATTACAGACAGTTCAAATGTCCTACCAACAATGCAGCCTTCACCCCATCCGACCTAATGAACAGGCGCGGCCTCTAGCGCGGCAGCTCCTAACAGCCTCCCAGCTTCTTAGACAACCGGAGGTAAGAATGCCGGCCCAACCGTGCGTATGTCGCTCAGGAAGGAAAGAGAACTCCGTCACTGTCGCTGTCTGTCGCGTGGAGACCCAAAATGTCATGTGGTCAGAGGGGGTTACCCCAAAAACAAGAGCGCCCTCTGGTGGCTTTTAGAGTAAACCGTATTTAATTGTCCACCTGGTTACACTTAGATTAAAAAAACATCCTGGATCCAGACGGTGATCCGGATCAGTCCGTGTACGTAGCGGCCATTCGTTTTTTTATTTTGAGATTTCAAAATAAAAGCGAAAAATAAACCGTTTCCCGTTTTTTTCAGTGATAATACAAAATAAAAAACGGAAAACGGGCCCGTTCAGGACTACAAGTGTGGTAAAACCGGACTCTAAATACCAAAATAGAGACTCCTATTCATCACAGTTTGAAAGTCGGGGCATCAGATCCAGTAGTTAAACACAAACCACACACTGTGATCACTTTGTTTCTGTCACAGTTGGATTCCTGTCAGGTCCTCTCTTCCTGCTAGCCAATAAAAGAAAGGGAAAAAACACGATGTACTGAATTATATCTTATTTGTTTTTCCAAACCGCTCCAGCCGCATGTATTTTAATCTGTAGCTCGTAAGCAGATGGTGTTTCTGTGAAAAAAAATAAAGAAACAATTAAGGGAAACTGGTCCTTTCCCAGCATACAGTTTAAAATGTACGTCTCCGGCTGCAGATGGTGTGTTAGCATGATGTGGCTAACTGGCAGCACGCTACATGGATGGTCATAAGTCAGCCGGTACGGGGAGAACGGAGTGGGCCCGGCAGTTAACCAGACTGATGTGCTCTGAGGAGGCTGTTTAAAGCAGCAAGCGTCTGCCTCCACATATGCATATTTCAGAATTTCAAAGCTCACGGTCGCCGATAATGAAATCCCTCCGCCGTATTATACAAATAACGCACCGGCCCAGAAATAACCTTCCGCTAACTGACGAGGGAAGCCTTTCATCTGTCAGCCCGAACTAAACCCAGGGGAGTCACTTCAAACCCGACAACACGTGTAACGTCAACGTCAGGACCGAAGAGACGTCTGTCAGATGAAGAGGTGGAACGTCTCCGAGACACTAAAGAGAACCAGCTGCTTTTGTTTTAGCGCTCAGATACATCGTGACCTCCGTGGCTGGGAGTCGACACGTCACTGCACAACCTCCATTTGCTTGACAGTATGAACTCCGGGCTGCTTTCAGGCGTTTTTCCTCACTGTGGGCTCATTTTTCACTGCAGTATAAAGTCCTGCACCTCTATGGAAACAGAGCAAACATGACTAGAAGGAGAGAGAACTCAGAAACGACACGGTTAAAACGCCAAAAACCATTAAAGAAAATGAAAACGCGAAGGTTGACGTTCTTTGATAATGCCTTCTGAAAAACCTGAAGTGTCCCAGATGCTACAAATACTGGCGTCTCTCCATGCTACAGATATTATTTGCATTTTTACAACCGCCACACTAACTCTACAGAGATGTCTCACCATGCTGAATGTATCCTCCAACAACCTTCTCCTCTGTATGCAGCTTTTGAGCCATGCTGCATTCACTTTTTTGATCCAGTAGGTTTGTTTTTGTTCTCAACATCTCCAATTTGCTTCTATAATCATCCCCGATTTGCTCGGTGTGAACACTGCCTGCAGTTCAACCTAAACGTTTTTGACTTTTTGTCACGTGGTTGCAGCCGAATCACTGACGGCTTCACAGTTGTGGTGAGGAGCGGGTAATTTTTTTGTTATCTGTGATCGCATCTCCTAAACAGGACTGGGTCAGCTGAACGTGGCAGTGCTGGTTGAATTAGCAGTTAGCATTAGCATTTAGCAGCTAGCTAGAAGGTAGCATCGGCACTCATCACTACCCGGAGTGTAGTGGCAGGCCTGGGTCAGTTGAACGTGGCAGTGCTGTTTAAATTAGCAGTTAGCATTAGCATTTAGCAGCTAACTAAATGAGAGCATCGGCACTGGTCACTACCTGGAGCATCTCCTAAACAGGCCTGGGTCAGTTGAATGTGACAGTGCTGGTTGGATTAACAGTTAGCATTACCATTTAGCAGTTAGTTAAACTGCACTGATCACTACCTGAAACATCTCCAAAAAGGGCATGGGTCAGCTAAATGTGGCAGTGGTGCTTGAATTAGCAGTTAGCATTACCATTTAGCAGTTTGCTAGATGGGAGCATCAGCACTGGTCACTACCTGAAACATCTCCGAAACGGGCCTGGATCAGTTGAATGTAGCAGCGTTGGTTTAATTAGCAGTTAACATTAGCATTTAGTACCTAGCTAAATAGCATCATTGGCACTGGTCACTACCTGGAGCATCTCCTAAACAGGCCTGGGTCAGTTAAACATGGCAGTGCTGTTTGAATTAGCAGTTAGCATTAGCATTTAGCAGCTAGCTAAATGGTAGCATCAGCGCAATTTTAAGCTTAGAGTTGGTCGATTTTACCGACAGAACTACAAATCACACACGATGAGCTCAAGAACCGTCTGAATGTTTGAGGAGTGAGGATTTTTAGTTTGTTTTTTACACAAGCTGGAATCAGTTTATTTTTCGTTAAATTTAAAATGGCGTGTATAATTTTAACTTTCAGTTTGTTTAATTTTCCCCATGGAGCCACACGTCACACAAGACTAGTTCAAGAACAACCAGTACGTCAAAAGAGAGCCGAAATTTTGCTTTTTTTTAACATAATTTGGTGCAAACTGTTAGTTTTTGGTGAATTAATAAAATCAGACGTGTAGAATAAAATGAACTTAATGAAATATGAAGATCTTAAGCTTAGAGTTGGTTGACTTTCCATGTTTTTGCTTTTTTAAGATTAAGATTAAGATGCTTTTATCGTCATTGTTCATGAGAATATAATGAAATTCCATTGGCAGTCTCTACAGTAGCAGCATGAGTCATAGGAAATATAAAAATATGTATATATATATGTGTATATTTTGGGGGGTAATTTTACAGAACTGGTGCAAGCAGTTTATTTTTGGCGATTTTTAAAATGAGTCATGCAGAATAAAGTCATTTTTGATTAAATATCATACTTTTAATGCTTTATTTTGGTTGATTTTCACAGTAAAGCCACATAGCACACATGATTACTTCAAAATTTTTTGTTGTTTTTTTTACAGAATCTGGTGCTTATTTTTGGTGAGTGTTTAAATACAACATGTAGAATAAAGTGATTGAGACGAAATACCACAACGTTCAGTTTTTCCCAGTAGAGCCACTGGTCACGCCTGGTTTTGATGGAAGACCTCAGTGAAGTTTAAAATCCCACGACCCTGTTTGTTTTCACAGTTTCTGGCTGTGATGAATGGTGCAAACATAACCTGCCTTTCAAACCCGGGTTTCCAGGTTCAGAGGTTAAATCTCTCTGTGGCAGCATCGACACGAGGAAGGAGCTTGTCACTGATAAACGACATACATGAAGTGAAAAGTCTGCGGAGCGATTCGGCTGAGAGCCTCCTCCAGCATCACTAACAGCAGCCGACCTCGTCTCTGCTCGTTATCCCTGATCTCCCCTCTACCGCCGCCCCTCTGACAGCTCGGTGGGCTGGAAGCCAGAGCGGACGCTGGTGTCGGCTGGAGGTCGGCCTCCCCTGCAGGACGGGGGGCAAACACGCCATCACAGTACGTTTAACAGGAGGCTCGGCGGGTCGACCTCCTGCGGCTCCGTGGGGGTTCCGCTGTCTCTTTCTTACATATTCGCTGCCTCCCGCCGCGAAACACGGCTAATGAATCAAAGTCAACACGTGCAGCGCTCGTCAGTGAACATGTCAACAGCAACATCTGCTTCTGCTAGTGGGCTGAAGGCTCAGAGAGGAGCTACGCTGGGTGGTTAGTGTGCACCGAACGCTGGAGAGGGAGTCCGCAATTAGATTTTGTTCCTTTATTATTATTAAAAATGAAATATCAATAAAATTACAAAAAAGACATTAAAATACACTCGATTTTTTATGTAAAACGACGTTCACTAAAAGATAAACGTTTGTTGTTTACGGTTTTATTTTACTTTTTGACAATAAACACTTTTTCTCTGTTCTGGCAAATTACAGATATGCAGTAAAGGACACAAAACAGGGGGAAAAAAACTAGGGATGCACGATAATATTGGCGTCCAATAATTATGGGTCAATATTGGTAATTATGACGTCATTCCGATAATAAAAAAATCAGCCGATATAATGAGCCGATAACAAACCCCTCCCCTCCCCAACGGTACTGTCCCATGTGTGTGATGTCATCAGACTGTGTGGGCAGAGAAAAACAAGCAGCATGGCGTGGCACTGACCAGTGTGGACTTTGTTTACCGTGTCAGAAGAAGACATTTGACTACGGCTGGTCGGGAATATTGGAATATGGGAATATTGTTTGGTTGTGGTGGTATTGGGATAATAATTTGGATATTGGAATAGTCGTGCGCGTTGCCGCCGGGCGCCGCCGAGCACCGCCGAACGCTGCTTAGTGTTGCCAAGGCTGTAGTATGTCGCTGAACACTGCTGAGCGTCGCCAAATGCTGCCGAGTGTTACCGAGGCTGTAGTACACCGCTGAGTGTCGCTGAACGCTGCCAAGCATTGCTGAACACTGCTGATCGTTGCCGAGGCTGTAGTATGTCGCTGAACGCTGCTGAGCGTCGCCAAATGCTGCCGAGCGTTGCCGAATGCTGCTGAGTGTTACCGAGGCTGTAGTACGCCGCCGAGTGTCGCTGAACGCTGCTGAGCGTTGCCGAGGCTGTAGTACGCTGCCGAGTGTCGCTGAAGTCTGCAGAACGTTGCCAAGCGTTGCCGAGGCTGTAGTATGCCGCACAGAAAAAAGTCTTTACATTGCAATGTTTGACCCAAAATTATATTATTTTTACTGAACTAAAATTAGCTAAAAAATTAAGTAAAAAACTATGAAAAATTATGTATATTAAGGACAAAAAATAGCAAATAATTTTAGGTTATTTTACTGATTTTACTTGTTTTTTTAAATTACAGATGTCTAGTAAAATCAACTCAAAAAATATAAATTCTGCCTATTAAAAAAAACTGGCGATAACTTCTACATGAAAAATCTGTATTTTTAGAAGTAGTTATTCGTACTTTTACACTGTTTTAATGTATTTAAATCCGAAAAAATGTTATTGTCGCACTTAATTTCACTCTTTTTATATTTTTGAACATTACGGCGTTCCACAGGTTTTAATGGTATTTTTCCTGGTGCCAGATTTACTCTGTTTTGCTGTTTATTTCTTCTTTTTTTACGGTGCACATGAAGCAAAAGGCCTGGTTTACAGGCTCCAGCATCTTTAGCAGCGATTACCGGTCCGTGCAAAGGCAGCAATTAACGTGGTGTCTGGAGGTCAGACGCTCACGGGTAATTGTGTACATCAGGGGAGGGGATCATACAGGACGGTGGAGCGGCTGCATGAACGGAATACTAAAACCATGCAGTAAAAAACGACCGAGGAACGAGAGAATCAAGGTCTGAGAGCTTTAACGGAGAGCTGAGGGCTGCTGCGGGTTTAGATTTCTTCTTACTAAAACCAACCTTAGTCGTGTGTCCGTTAAACTGTTAGGCAAATTTGAAGTGAAGTTTCCAGACGTTTGCAAACCGCTTACAACTCAAACTAGAAGAGAAAACCAACTAAACTCTGGTCATCTACGAGAGAAAAATGGACAAATGGGTTCAGGAATTGTCTCCAACTGGGAAAGTTGGAAATATTCTTCCTCGTCAGCTGGTTTAAGTCGTGTTTAACGCTGTTCAGAGACAAAGACAGCAAGAAACTTGATACATCATGTGAGTTAAATGTCGGCTACATCAGAGGACTTTTCTTCAAACGTCGCTGTTTCTGTAAACCTTTTCTAATGCAGTAGTTCACAAAACACATTACAGAAACACGACAAATGTATTAGTCCCTCTCTCGGTGATCTGCCTACCTCAGGGGGGTCCAATCCTGGTCCTGGAGGAACCCTATCCAGCATGTTTTAGGTGTTTCCCTCTTCCAACACACCTGATTCAATGATCAGGATCGTTATCAGGCTTCTGCAGAGCTTCATGATGAGCTGATCATTAGAATCAGGTGTGCTGGAAGAGGGAAACACCTAAAGCATGCTGGATAGGGGCCCTCCAGGACAGGACTGGACACCTCTGGCCGACCTAGATTTTAAAAATAAACTTCCTTCAAACAGGAACAAAGAAACCTGTTTGTTGGGGACCAATTTCAGCTGCAGACTAATATACATTTGGCAGATCTGTGTTTCCAATTAGGGCGTTCTGACCAGGATTTTTAGGTATAAAGCTCCAGTCAATCAACCGAAAACATATCTGTAAGGTAATGAAGCTGCAGCATCCAATACCAATCATGGAGTCTATCTGAAGCCTCCTACAGTTGAACAGTATTGAGGAACTAAAAACAAGTAGGAGTTTCCAGGGGAACCCAGGATGTGACGGACCGTTTGTTCTCCTGCTCTCTGTGATGCTTCTGTGACGTATGGCTAGCAAATGGGGTGGCTAATAATAATAATAATTTATCCTTTATTAATCCCCTTGGGGAAATTCCTCTCTGCATTTTGACCCATCCTAGCAGTGGGCTGCCACGTCGCGGCGCCCGGGGAGCAGTCGGGGGTTGAGGGCCTTGCTCAGGGGCCCACAGTGGCCGCAACGGGGGATCGAACCTGTGACCTTCCGATCAGTAACCCCAGGCTTGCGCCACCACTCCCAAGTGCTAATGCTAACAGTGAGCAAATGGGATGGCTAATGCTAACAGTGAGCAAATGGGATGGCTAATGCCAATGGGATGCTAATGCTAACAGCTGGAAGACGCTCCGCCGTGGTTAAAACCACCCGTCTGGGATCACTTGGGTTTCCTGGTAAAGTATGAAAAAGGAGTAAAACAAGTGGACCAGACCAAAGCTGTAAGGAGCTCCAAACGTGGAGAAAGATGGTGTTTATTATCTGTCATAACTCTGGTTTTACTTGGTCGATCCAAACGATTCAAAGACTGGTAGATAGTTAGAAATCCACACTTTGGACACAAGTTGAAACGGAGACTCAGCGAGGCGTCTTGCTGCTATGTCATCTTAAATCAGTCATGCTAATTTAATTTGCCGGTGTGTCCATCGACTCCAGAGGGTTCCCTATCGAACTGAACCGTGACTTCCGTATCGAGGTACAAACAAAACCTGATAGTTATGTACCGTTACACCCCTACGTAAGACGAGTGCAGTTTTTATTTAGTATTGAGATTGAGAGATGAGAAAGAATCATGAACTGTGATGCAACATATTCTACTTTCTCTCTCTTTCATGGAGACGTATCTCAACTTAAAGCAGTCGGTTTTACGAACCACTTAGAGCTCAACAAATCCAGCTCTACTGTAGAATAAAACACAGGAAGTGTTGTAAAATGGAAATCAGAATAAAAGCTACACACAAACTATAAATTACATCGAGGCAACAAAAATCGATTCCGATAGACGCGACATAAACGGGGCCTTTATCAATTCACTTTTTACGCCGTCATTAAACGTCTGCAGACAGAATAATGCTTCCAGACAGGCGGCCGTCAGCCTGGGAGATAACGGGCCAATAAAGTAGACGGCAAGAAGCAGCAAACACAGACAGTCCTGCCTTTGAAAACTAGTCATATTCCTTTACGTGACTGACCTTTAAATGTCTGAGGAGGTTTGTGGTGTTGAAGCTTTTCAGTCTTGGAAAAACACCCTGTGAATCGCTAATTTACTGTCTATTTTAGACACCTGGTGGAAGCTAATGGAGCTGTTTTGAGGAGTTGTTATGCTAATCAAGCATCATCTGATTGTCTCCTGTGATCGGCCACTGATCAAACCATTTAACGGATCTACGGTGCTCTAATTTCCAGCAAAAAGGGCAGTTTATGTGGGTTTAAGTCGGGAAAAATAAACTACAGTGCTCTCTTAAGAAGCACTGATGAGTTTTTTAGCAGCAGTGGAGTCAAATCACACAGTGGAATAAGATAAATAAGGCTTTGGACTCACGTAATAAACTTTCATTGGTAGTTAATGGGCTTTATTGGCTAAAACAGATGCATCCTTTAACTTTCCTATACAACAGCTTTGACGTTACCGGCTCCATGTTAAACTATTAAAAAAGCTCTAGTTGCTGCTGTGAACTGAGGCAGATCATTTGATAAACAGATGCAGTAATCTCACACGTAGACGCTGCAGCAATCTGCAGTGATCGGAGAAGAAATCACCAGAACGCGGGTCGGCAGCGTGGCTGGTGAGCTCACGCTGCCGTCTTCATTAGCTGTTTGTTTAAACGGCCCCTAATGTGGCGCTGCAGCTCGTGTGGATGTGTTCTGAATGTCAGAGCGGGCCGCCGTTTGCTCTTTAAATCCCAGCAGCCCGACTCTACATATGTTTGCTGAAACCCACTCAACCTGTGTTCCTGTGCGCCGGCTATTCAGATGTCTTTATCTGGGTTGTTTTGACAGCTACAGGAACGGAGCTCTGGTTACTGTAGGTGGTGATATCACAGGGTTTTGTGGCTCTGAGAGAAAATATAAATTCAGCGGCGATGACAGTGAATTTGTGGCTGCCCATTTTATTACGTGTTGTGAATCTGTAAGACTGTCTACACCACTGGTCAATTTACAGCAGAAAGACTGTTTCTGAATCCATAATGATTTTATTTGATATAAACTGAATTTACTGCAGGTTTACCAACAAAACAAACACATTCCCAAAGAGCTCAGCTTTGGTTTTACACCCTAAACTTTCGGCAAAGCTACGATCAGAACAAGGACTCTGATTTAAACCTCTGAACTTCAAAGTGTTTCTTGGCGTTTTTTCCTCCTGTGACATTTTCCTCACTGTGGGCTCATTTGCTTTTTTACAAAATAAAGTCCCGTATCTCTACGGAAACAACACAACCACGGCTGGAAGTAAACAGAACTCATAAATGTCTTCTGTGCAGTGTGATACTGGTATAAGCAGGGATGCAACAACACACTGAACAGAACCAAACTGCTCAGTACAGGTACTTTCAGTTCGGTAGACCTTCTCCGTCTCACAGTTTAACAGTATTGCAGAACTAAAAACAAGTAGGAGTTTCCAGTTGGACCGTTTTTGTCTCCTGCTGGTGCTTCGTTGACGTACGGCTAGCCAATGGGATGGCTAATGCTAACAGCTGGAAGACGCTCCGCCGTGGTTAAAACCACCCGTCTGGGATCACTTGGGTTTCCTGGTAAAGTATGAAAAAGGAGTAAAACAAGTGGACCAGACCAAAGCTGTAAGGAGCTCCAAACGTGGAGAAAGTATGGTGTTTATTATCTGTCATAACTCTGGTTTTACTTGGTCGATCAACACGATTCAAAGACTGGTAGATAGTTAGAAATCCACACTTTGGACACAAGTTGGAACGGAGACTCAGCGAGGCGTCTTGCTGCTACGTCGTCTTATATCAGTCATGTTATTTTGATGTACCGGTGCGTCCGTGACTCCAGAGGGTTCCGTACTGAACCAAACCGAACCGTGGTTTTTGTGTACCGTTACACCCCCAGTTATAATATCATAAATCATTTTTAAAAACGCCATCAAAAAAACCATGAATGGGGCCCTGATAGCCTACTGGCTACGTTGTGTGACCCCAAGAGCAGAGGCGTAGCGGCTGTCCCGGGTTCAATTCCAACCTCGGGTGTTTACCGCATGTCCTTCCCCAGTCTCTCCTGTTTCCGACTCTGTCCACCTAATAAAGGTGTAAAAGGCCAAAAATAAATCTTTAAAAAAAAAAACATGAATTTCGTGATTACTTCTCTACAGCAGTGGTTCTCAACTGGTGGGTCGGGACCCAAAAGTGGGTCGCGAAGCCATTTTTAGAGGGTTGCAGAAGCATGGCCCCACAAAAAAGTAGTGGTTTAAAGTCTTTTATTTTAAAAGACGTGTTTCTTGTGACACAGTTTGCTTTCAGTAGCAGGATATTTAGTGGTGGTGACACCAGTAGTTGCCCACTATTAACCTCTAGATGTGGTTCTGTCAGCTTATTGGAGAAATTTATGCTAAAACGTGCCAAAAATGAACCAAAATGTGTTCAGAATCTGTCAAAATGGGCCAAAATATGCCCAAAACTTGGCAAAAATGTCCAAATAAACCAAAATGAGCAAAAAATAAGCCAAAATTTTGCCAAGTTGCATCAAAATGTGTTGAGACTCCACCCAAATAAACTGTAATTTCTTAACAGGAACAGCAAACTTAATAGAGACATAGTGGGTCCTGAGGCTGGACCAGATGAGAACCACTGGTCTAGAAGCACTCGGAGAGCTCAGACCTCCACCAAAGAATCCTTCAAAAATTCCTGGATCCAGATGGTGATCCAGAACCAAACATGTCAACATTTCCTGAAAATTTCATCAAAATACGTTCAGAACTTTTCAAGTTATCTTGCTAAAGACAGAAACACAGACAGACAGACGGAGTTAAAAATGGAAAAACCCTGGAATCTATACGTACAACATTTGTCCGAGTGTCAGCAATACTGGAAAAAATGGTCCCTACATCCTTCAAATTTACCTGTTTACATTTTTTACACCTCACTTGTTCAACATCTGCTCATCAACACACACTGGAAACAGCTGAATCTGCTTTATCGACGCTTCAAAGCCCCAAATGTTCAGTTTACTACTAAGAAGTCCAACAAAACAAACAAACACTCATATTTCTGAACCGCCTCACGTCATAATAACACAACAGAAACACTAAACCCAGCAGCAAACTTGGCATCTTTCACTGCAGACCACCTCTAGAAGATGTTTCACCGTGCTGAATGCGTCTTCCAGCTACTTGCTCCTCTGTTTACCGATTCTGAGCCATGCCACGTTCGTTTCATTGCTCCGGTATGTTTTACTTTGTTTACGACCTCTCTAATTTGCCTACATGATCACCTCCTCTCTGTGTGAAAACCGCCTGCAGCTGGAGCCGAGTCAAGTTTGGCAACAGGAGGTGCAGAATGTCAGGTTTTCTACAGAATCTGGTGCTGATTGTTGTTTTTTGAGGGTGATTTTTTGATTTAAACACGCAGAATAAAGCGATTTTTAAATAAATAACACAATTTTAAAGTCAGATTTAGTTGATTTTGGAACCAGACGTCACACAGAATGCTGAAAACAAGACGATTCTTTCGGTTTTTACAGTTTCATGGTTGATAAACGTAGGAATTTTGGTGATTTTTTAGAACATAACAAGACTTTTAAACCCGTCAGTTGGGTTCAGAGGTATAATTATCGTATTTTACTGCTCATGTGTGTTTAATTTTGGTTTCAGTCGCTCTAATTTGTTCCAATACTTGTCTCCTCTTGGCTATGTGTGAACACAGCCTGCAGTTCAACCTAAAAAGTCATTAAATTTTTGTCTCATAGCCGCCGTTGATTCAATTATGGCTCCATGGCTGCAACAAGGAGCACGGATTTGATTCGCCCAAAAAGCTGTGGGTTTTTTTGGGCGAATTTTTACTCAATTTGATCGATTTTGGAGCCATGCATGATAATTCTTCCTGTTTCCGTGAGTAGTTTGGGCGTTTTTGTCCACATAACATGACTTTCAAACCCGTCGCTGGGCTTTGAGGTTCAGAGGTTTAATCTTCATAACCAAGCTCTGATAAAATCACAGTAAACACCGAGCACAACAGCACAAACTGGTGTTAATTTAAAGGCTGGGATTTGTTTCCGTTCTTGCAGCTACTTGTCAGACAGCTGACTCTTTGGTTAGATCAAAGAAATCAGAAGCCGAGCGTCAGCAGTGACTCAGATTAAAACTTCATTCGCTCTGCTTTCTTTTCCTCTCCAGGCCGGCGCAACTTCATTCCAAAATATTACAGAAAGAAAAAAGGCCCCTGCAGTCTGGAGATGTGCGAGCCGATACCAGAAAACCGGCATCAAAGTGAATTCAGAAGCCTGGCGTTCCGAGTCGCCCGATCCTCCAAACCGAGCCGCACATCCACTTCAAAAAGCCCGAACCCGATCGGGGAGTCAGAGGTGCTGCTTCCACGAGGGCTCGCCGTACAAACTTGACACACCTCGAAATAAAAACCTCTCAGATGGAGGTTGTGCCGCCCACCAGAGGCCGACTCCTCTCCTCGCTTCCAACAGAGCGCCGCCGATTCTGTGACAAATACAAATTAATCTCACAAGAATGAATAATCTGGTCCATTTGCATTTCAAGCGGCGAGTCCCCTGAGCGTGTTCACAACGTATGATTATTAACACGGCCCTCTTGAGAACATATAAAGAGTTTTCAGGCAGGGGAGGGGGCTTTAAATGTGCCTTCAGGCTCTGATAATGTTGAATAGGTGCCACTGATTCCCACGTGAAGGTCAACCCGGGTTAGCTGGACGCCTGCCGCATACTTTGCTGCCCTACATGACAAACACTGCTCAGTTTGGCTTTCCTCCTCACCCATCCTCCCCCAGTTTCCCCTCCTCTCTCTCCCCTCTCTCTCTCACACTGCTATCTTCTTCTTTTTTTTTTTTTGGTTCTCTTGGGGCTATGCAAAGAAGCCGGATAATCTTGGTGCATGCAGAGTGTTCTGCAGAGAGTGAGTGGCTGGATCAGTACAGCGACAGAAAAAAAAAGAGAGAAGAAGAAGAAGAAGAAGCTGCAGCTGGTGCATAATGTGTGACAGGGATGGATGGATGAAGGATGGACGGATGGATGGATGGATGGATGGATGAGGCGTACCTGGGCTCGTGGTCCTGTGCAGGTTCCCCCTCTCGGCCGACACTCTACATTGGTGTGTTTGCACATGTGTGATGGAGGCAGGAGAGAGCAGTGAGTGGTGCTGAGGAGAGAGTGCACAGTGCAGTGGAGAAGATTGGAGGCAGCTACTCAGTGTGTGCTAAGACAGAGCATCTCCCTCTCTCCTCTCTCTCCTCTCTCTCTCTCTCTCTTCTCCCTGCCTCTCTCTCTCTAATCCCTTCCACAGTCTACGGGGACGAGCTGCAAATGAACCAGCTCTATCGCCGCCTCTCTCCCTGCACTCCGCTCTTGTTCTGTATCTCGGCTTTGCACATGAGCCCCGAGCAGAATTACCCTCCCCGAGCCTCCACCTTGCAGTAGATAAGCCAGAATTGCAGAGAGCAGTCCTGCCCTTAACGACTCCCTTTTTGCGTTTCGTGTCGCAGCGGCTCCGGCTGTTTATTGTTCGTACGGGCGCTCCGTGTCATTTCCACGCTTGTTTCGGCAAGTTTCGCGTTCTCGTTTCTGGCGACGCTCTGAGATGCAAATGCTGTTAGTGACTCAGACTATCCTTTATTCCATCTGGAGAAGTCTGGCAGCAAATCAAAACAGGCTGAGCGTTTGAAGAGACGGAGAGAAGGAACTTCCGACAGCACGTTACATAACAAACCTTATGCTTCTCACGTTAAGGATCTCATGCATTCATTTTCTACGAGGTTAAAAGGGTCATCTCGACCTAATTACACGAACACATTATTCCACAAGCTCTTGGAACTAGTGGAGTAGTTTTTATGCAACTTTCCAGCTGCTTTTTAGGGGGAATGAAGAAACCGTAAGAGCTGCAGCAGATCTAAAGGAACATTTTAGTGCTTCTTCGTGCTGAAATGACAACCACAAGTATTCTGATCAGTATTTCACATTTAAACAAACAGCTTCCATTTCTGCTGATGTACAAATCTCTGCATTAAAACGACACAAAGCTGCACCCGAAACAGGGCTGCACGGTGGCTCGGTGGTCACAGCTAGAAGATCCTCGGTTCGCGTCCCGGTTAGGACGTCTGGGGTCTTCCTGTGTGGAGTTTGCATGTTTTCACCTCCTTCCTCCCACAGTCCAGAAACACGCTGAGGTTAACTGATGATTCTAAATTGTCTGTAGGTGTGAATGAGAGTGTGCTTGGTTGTCTCTATATGTAGCCCTGTGATAGACTGGAGACCTGTCCAGGGTGTCCCCTGCCTTCACCCAAGTCAGCTGGGATAGACTCCAGCGCCCCACAACCCTACAGAGGATTAAGCGGTGTGTCGATAATGGATGGATGGATGCACCCAAAACACCTCGCTCGCTCAACACTGCTAATGTTGCTTTATCAACGCTTCCAAGTCCAAAAATGCTCAGTTCACTACTAAGAAAGGCGACAAAACCAGCAAATAATCACATTTTTGAGCATTTTTAAACTTCCTTAAGTCAAGAAAACATCAATAACAACAGCAAACTTTCACACGACAGTCGTCCCTCGCCATATCGTGGTCTCACTGTATCGTGGATTTTTAAATTGTATAGTTACTGCACCAATCAGAGCGCTGTGTTCTGCATCCTGGGCTCTGATTGGCTCAGCGACCGCAGCATCAGCCTCCTCAGCGTTCAGCCTCCTTGTCCGTTTCACATCGACGTCTGATCGCCGTGCGTAGCGTTGCTCTGCGGTGTTGGGTTTTTGTGAAATTTTCGTAAACAACTGAATTTATTCCAAGCCCTACGATGTCGATTAAACGTCCTGCGTCTTCTAAGGCTTCTGGCACCGAACCCAAGCGCCAGAGGAAGAAAAGGTGGAGCTCCTCGACATGTTGAAGGAAGGGAGAAGCTACACGTGTAGAATTTTATATGCTGTTAAAATGACGAAGGTTTGAGAGCATAGGAAGTGTTTATAAGAGCGTGGGAAAGGTTAGTAACAGCGTGAGGAGGGTTTATAAAGTCTTAAGATATAGATAAATAATAAATATAAGGTCGCTACTTCGTGGATTGTCGTCTATGGCGGGGGTTCTGGAACCTAACCCCAGCCATAGACGAGGGACGACTGTACTCTGCACATCAGCTCTATAAAGATGTTTCACCATGCTGGATGTATCTCCAACTACTTGCTCCTCTGTTTACTGATTTTTTGAGCCATGCTGCATTTATTCTATCAATCCAGCAAGTTTTTTTTCACTCTCAGTCTCTCTGATTTGTTTCCGAACTTAGACACCTCTACGCTCTGTGTAAACACTGCCTGCAGTTCAGCCTAAAAGTCACAGAATTCTTATTATTTGACTGTTGGTCGCAGCTCAGTCAGTTCATTGTTGTGAAGAGGATCACAGATTTTTTTCATTTTCTACAGAAATTGCTGATAATGGTTAATTTTTGATTTAATATGACAATTTCAAGCTGTCTGAAAAATCGTGCAATTTCGGCGACTTATTTGAAACATAGCATGACTTTTAAACTCACCAGTGGGTTTTGTGGTTTAGTGCAGCAGTCGTTTGGTGCCAGAAAGAGTAAAAATGTTTTACTTTATTTCCGGCAGGGTGTTTTATTTTGAAAAACGACTACATCGTCTTCCCGTCGCTGCCGTCTGTGCTCGTTTCCCGCCAAAATTAATAAAAAACAAACGTCTCTGGAGAGCTTCTTTGAAAAGAGGGAGACACTCGGAAAAGTAAGTAAATACATATGAAGCAATAAGAAGTCATTTTATTCGATTATTATTTGTTATGAGCGCCATGACCAGTCCGTAGAAACCTGTCGTGCTTGAAACCGGTCCGTGGTGCAGAAAAGATCACAGACCGCTGGTTTAGAGACTTGATTTTAAAACCAGGTCATCATAAAATCGTAATAAAGACCAAAAGCAACAGCACCTATTAAATCAAATAAATCAGAAGCAGAGCGCCGTCAGTGACTCAGATTAAAACTGCCTTCGCTTTGATTTCCCTCTCCAGGCCTCTTCATTACAAAACACAACAGAAAGAGTTAGAATAAGGTTCTTTTTGACTTCACTTGATAAACATCTGCTTCCAGTGTTTCCAGTTATGTTGCTTTGGAAAGCATGAATAAGGCGCTCTAATATCTGATTTTAAACATCAACATCACCGTTGATCGTGTTCTCGTAGTTGTGGGAAGCCAAAATCATAAACGCGTTTCCCGTTTTTTTCAGTGATAATACAAAATGAAAAACAGAAAACAGGCCCTAATTCATTATCCATTATCTGTTATCTGATTTAATTAGATGTGTTTGTAAATGGAAATTAAAATTAAAATACACCAGTGGAAAACTTATTTCTCTATTTCCTGTTGGTTTTGGCTCCGTGACCCGTCCAACTTCTGAAGAGGAGCTAGCGGTGTAAGCTCCTCTAAAAATGGCGAACTAGCGCTAAATCGCTAGCTCCGCTTTATACCAGAACCTTCCTCATCAGAAGTCAGACGGGTCCACGGGTGAAACCAACAGAATAGAAATAAGTTTTGGAGTCATATTTTAATTTTAATTGCTTTGTCGTCAGATAACAGATATGATGAAGGCTGGGCAGCCACTATTTTGTCATACTAACAGGAAACAATTTATTATTTTGAAATCTCAAAATCAGAAAACGAATGGCCGCGACGTACACGGACCCTGTAGGATCTCTGTGGTTTTAAATTGCTGTGGGGCGAAAATAAAAGGACACATGACGATCAGTGACGGTTATCAGCGGCGTTAAATGCAACACAGACGAGCCACAACGCTAAAACCACAGACAGGTGAAGAGAATAAACTGATCAGCTCATTTAATCTTGTATCAAACACCTAAACACGCGATATCAGTCAGCTGGTTTTAATGTCGCAGTTCGTATTTTACACCCGTGAGCCAGGCCCAAACATCTGTCTTGGTGTTTCCTCATATTTTCGAGGCTGAAAGGGAGAAAACCCCTGCAGCTACAATCATAAAACCAGGAGAGTGAAGCTGTTAAAGCCGCTGACTGATGGAAGAAAACATTTTCACGTGACTGTCATGTTTGTCCATCTGCACACTGTTGGCCACGAAGTGTTTCGTCTGGCACCGCCCCGACACAACAGAAGCAAAAAGAAATGCAGTCACGCTGCTCAAAGAACTGAGAAAAAAAAATGACATTTTCATTTGCAAATATATAATAAAATATTCAGTAATTAATCTGTCAACACTGAGGATTAGTCAGAGTACTCGGGACAGTTATTTTCCTGGAGAGAGACATTACTGTCAACGGAGCTGCAAACAAATAATTCACACAGCGTTGCGTGATGTCTTCAGAGGACTCGTTTGTTTTAGCAGCAGTTCAAACCCCAAAATGTTTAGTTTACTATTAAGAGAGGCGACGAGAACAGCAAATATTCACAGCGTTCGGGTTTGAAAGGCTCGCTGTGTTTAAAAAATAGTCAAAATTACACAAATTACAGGCAGAAACTGTAAAAACACAGACACTTTTAACATTCTGTGATCCAAAAATCTACCAAATATTTCATTTTTTAGGTGCCATATTTGAAATCATGTGTGAATGATTTTACTACCTCAGTGTCACTTATTACTTTTTCTTTTCTAGTCTTATTTTAGCACATACAGTCGTCCCTCGCCATATCGTGGTTTCTCTGTATCGTGGATGTTTAAATTGTATATAAACACGTAGCGTACAGCAGATGAGTCGACCCTCGTATGGAAAACTCAGCTACTTCCTCTTGAGCTGGTCGGTCTCTGATTGGTCGGCGGTGATGGAAGCCAGCCAGAACCTTTGGTCCCACACGGTGAGAGTTTACTGGAAACGACCGTCAGAGAACCGGTGACAGTCTGTAGGATTACCGTAACATCATCATCATCAGTTTCCAGGTAGGTAGGCAGCCGGACGTCCTCGGTGTCGGTGTGTTTAAAATACGACAGAGTTTTTCCCAAGTGGATCGCTGCGTCACTAGTTCCATTATCAGACACGGCTGTAGAAGCTCCTCTAGATGGAAGGTTTAAGAGTGGAGGAAGGGTTTAGAAGAGGGTTTATAAAGGTATAAGAGGGTTTAGAAAGCCTTGAAATACACATAAATAATAAAATAAATACACTGAACAAAAATCTTAACGCCCCATTGGAAATATTGATGCCACATGAAGTGCACCACCCAAAGTGAGCGTATACTGTCTGGTACTTTTACTAAATGGATATTTCTCTTGATTAGTTCCCAAATCTGAGTCCACCACTGCCTCAGTGATGCATTAATTCCATTCAGTCCATGGGTGTGGCATATCCAGACGCTGCTCCAACACAATGAGCAGTACTCAGACACTCCTTATACTGGGGACAATAAAAGGCCACCCCAACATGTCACATGTTGACCAAAGCAGCAACGCCTCAGATGACTCCGGTCATGAGGGAACGTGTCATTGGCATGTTGCTGTGATGCGTCTGTTGTCAGACCAAAGGTTTCATCTGCTGTACGTGTCGCTGGTCTGAGACCATCCCACAAGTGAACAAGCCGGATGTGTCCATCCTGTGCTGGGGTGGTCACACGTGGCCGACGTGGATGAGGTGGATTTGCAGTACTGCCCGTCTGTTGGAAACCAACTCTCAAACGTCCTGTCGTCTGATAGTGAACATTCAGCTGCACAGCGACCGCTCTGGTGGACATTCCTGCTTCCAACAGTATACGCTCTCTTTGGGTGGTGCACTTCATGAGGCATCAATATTTCACATGGGGCCTTTATATGGATTTCGTCATTCACGGGGGGGTTCTGGAACCTAACCCACGCAATAGACGAGGGATCACTGTATATTTTTATTTTCAGTCTCATATCATATCTATTATTTTTCTACTAGACGCTGCTTTTCTCTTGTTCTGTCATTTTGTTTTCTGAGCAACATCTGGCAAAGGAATCACCTTCAAGTTATTATTTATCTTTATTTTCTTATCTTTTCCAATTAACAGTTTAAAAAGCAACTTGCAGGTTGAGTTTTTCACAACATTTACGCTCATTATTTCTCGTGAATGACTGTTTGAGAAGTTCATGTGCGACTTTACATGTTTTTCAAGATTTAAAAGCAGAAAGTGGACATTACAAGCACTGCTTTTTAAAAACGGTATTTCTTTTCCACAATATTACGTCACACAAAGGAGCCGTCTTTGCCTTGGTGGTAGTGAATCTGAGTAGCTGTGATTTATAAAGTTTGTCATTTTTGTTCCTTACTTTGCATTTCACCATTTTTTATTATGCAACATGACTGTGTTTGTGCACGCTGTATGAACTTTGCTTTATGCCTCAGACAGTTCAGTGCAGGTGAAAAAGACTTTGCTGCTGCATCAGTAATGAGAAAAGTCACATGCAGCATTAAGTGTAGAGGTGTAGACTGGATGTCTGCGCTAGAGCTGTGTGAGACCGGTAGCTGCTGGGGTTTCTTTTTTCCATCACCAGCAGCAGCTTCTGGCCGCGGTGAGATTCAGCTTGACAAAGATGCAAACCGACCGCTGCAAGCCTTCTGTTGTTTTGGCAAACTTCTAAAGTCGTCAGCTCCCTCCCACTTCTGTCTCTTTCATGTTGAACTCTAAAACGCATTGTCAGTTCACGTTAGACAAGCTGGAGAGGACTAGTATCAGTGCAAACCCAGCACATCATCACCTCTCTGTCACGGGAACACATCAGTACTCTAGTAGTGATGCTCTGAATGCAGAAACATGAACAATCGTTGAATATCCGACTGTCCTTGAACTAATCACAGTTAAATTGACCTCCTCCAAGCAGCTCATTTCACCCCATGTTGGGATTTACACCCAGAAATAATCGTCCCAGGATTGTTTTATCTCCATTATCAGACTCCTTGACCCAGAAAACAAACCCTTAGCATCTGGATTCACATTGACATCATCATTAGTTCAATAGTTATTCACCAGAATCTCTTTCTGGGTAATGGTGGTTTCTTCTGGATCCAGCTCCATAGCTGTTGATTCTACAACAGATCTGTTGGATCCTCCTGATTCAGCAGAGTCTCAGCTACATGTTGGTGTTGGCTGCATGTCTGGATCTTCATCTGTTACCTCACAGTGATGACCATTCCACAGGCCCTCTAGGTTTAACTGGTCTGGATCCTAGTATCCGGAATTTTACCCGGATCCAGATCGAATGCCGACATGTTGTAGAAATTAGCGGGAACTGGTCCTGTATTTTTTACCAAGCAGCCTGGATATTTATTGTGGAGTTACATGCACATATACATGCACGTTACCCTATCTCCTTATGCTAAAGAATCCTGCAACACATTCCATGGATCCAGACGGTGATCCGGATCAACACTAGAATCTAATCCTCTGTTCCTCGTCCCATTATCCACCATTCCTGAACATTTCATCAAAATCCGTTCAGAACTTTTCACGTAAAGTCGCTGACAGACAGACAAACGCTGGCAAAAACATGACCTCCTTGTTGAGGTAAAAATGACTAAAACAAATCCTAAACTTGAGCTATTTCACCAAAATCACTTCGCTCTACATGTCTAGTTTAAAAATTCACAAAAATAAACCACAACCCAGAAGCCATGGCTGACTCGGCTGCGACCAACAGTCACGTGACAAAAATTCGAGGGATATCGGCTGAACTGCAGGCAGTGTTTAACCAAAAATAAGCAACTGAGGGGGGGGGGAAAGCACGTTTGAGCAATAAAATGAACGCAGCACGGCTCAGAAACAGGAAACAGAGGAGCAAGTTGTTGGAAAATACATCCAGCATGGTGGAAGGTGTTGCTGCAGCTGATGTTTGCCGCTTGTGTTTTCATTGATGTTATGATGACTTAAGGCAATTTGTAGGAAGCAGTAAAACATCGGTAGTATGTAGAACCACCTTTGTTTTCTAGTATTGGTAACACGGTGTTGATTAGAAATGTGACAGGAGCAAAAAACAGCAAGTTATAATCCGTCAATCAATAACTAAACCCCATTTTTTATACTATTGATAGAAGTTGTTTCTCCTTGCTGTTACTACCGTCTCACTTCATTCTGATCTGTGGTGCGAGAGGTTGTCATCCTACAAACTGAATCTGAACCGTCTTCAAACACACGAGGGATTCGCTGGAAAACAAAGCGGCGGTAATTCTGTGTGTAATTGTGTAGCTGCAGGAATCGGCAGCCATTAAAGACGACTGCTGTTTCTGTTTTTCTCTGCCAATAAACACTGATTACTGTGAATATTTGAGCTTTATTGGTTTTTACTTGCAAATGATGACTGGCTGAATCCAAGCAGACCAATAAACACGTTTATAAGGGTTCAGATTTAATGGACGGATTCTTCCAGCCCGGTTTATCCTCATGATACAAACTTCTGCACCACGGTAGTGGCGTGAAAACGGCTTTAGTGGATGTTGAAAAAGTATAAGGTAGGGTGGGAATCACAGGGTCTATATATTAATACGTTGGTTCCAGTGTAGCATTTTTTTAACCCTTCATTTCCACCACACTGTACAGGTGGAGGTCCTTCAGATGAACCCAGTGATGGACGTTGTAATGCTGGCGGCCATCTTTGCTTTAAACGTTGTGCTAACGGCTGCAGGCTGACTTGAAACGTTGCTGCATCAGCCGCTTTCTGGACCAGGAGTTCAGGATGGAGGTGTTGCAGGTGGGTTTGCATGTTGGTGGTGTTGCCTGTGTGCTTTACTTTGGCGAGGCACTTCCTGCATATGTCGTAGTCTTCGTCCAGCTTGCTTGTTCCCTCAATGAAAGCCAAAATGGGTCCACTCTTTGGACTTAAACGTGGATGGGGCGTCTCTTACGGTAGCGTTGCTGTCCTCCATTATACCTGTACTAACTGTTGTTGGGCCGATTCATTTCATTCATGTGATAAACGCCACCATGTGGAGACATTAAGTGGTGATGCTGGGGAAACGGCAGCTGGCAGGGGAATCTTAGAGCGCCTTATTATTAAACTATTTATTTTTTTAATGATTTGTGGCAGTATAACTATGTCAAGCTGCACATAAGATATTTTTGAGTTCTTTGAGCTTCCTCTACCACTTCTGGCTGTTTCCATAGAGGTGCAGGACTTTATCAGTCCCTCCAGGAATTCTCGATGCTGCGATCGCAACAATTAACACTAATTCAACCAATCTCCATGAATTCTGCACCACCTTGCAATTTCGTCCAATCACCGCGACTTTTCCGCAATTTTGTCCCGCCTCCCGTGAGTTCCACCAATCACAGCAGCCCCCAGTAATGCACGTACGTCACCGGATTCACTTCCTCGTTTATGGTTTGAAGATACAGATACGTATGCAACAAAAACTACTGCAGAACAACTCCCTGATGTTCTTCACCAAAGCGGAGCTAAACTGTTTTCACCCCGTGGAATATTGAGGTGGAACACAAACCAAAACCATCCACTGACAAACACTTTTCTACCGTAAACATATCAGGAGAATGGGTGAAACCAGCGGACCACAGACCAGACAAACCACCGTGATGAAGCTGTTGCATCCAGATCTGTGGCAGCACTGAAACAATGAAGGTCAGTTAGATTCATTAACTGACGTGACGAGCTGTGAGCGTGTGTGTGTGAACACGCGTGTGCCAGGATGTGGAATTAACTTTTTAAACTTTTAACATTTTTAATGAATTATACAAAACAAAGAAAAAATGCAACTTTTGGACAATTTTTTACCGTCTCCTGCAATTTCATCGCGACAAATACGCTTAAAACATTGAAACTTTCATCGCAACTTTTTAGAAAAGCTGCCGCAAATTCAGACATTTTAGGAGCAACAATCTGGAAAAACACCCAAGAAATCCTGGAGGGACTGATTTATACTGCAGTGAAAAACGAGCCAACACTGATAAAAACAGCGACAGAAACAAACAATAGGAAGGAACTACTTGTGGTTTAGAGGGTAAACAGTGAATACTAGCTGTGTGTGACAACAGATCACTCACTAAGACACCTGCTCTGCTCTCTACTGGTTGATAGAGATTAATTTCTCTTTGAGAGCTCAATTTCTCAGGTCTTGCATCTGTTTCTGGTCTCTGTGACACCAACAAGGCTCATAAATATTAACCCGTGGTCCATCATATTAGTATAAACACACATTTTTGACATCTTCAGTGTTATAATCCTTATTTCTTGCTGTCAAACTGACGTCTCAACTCCTCTAGACGCTACTGCGGCGTGTATTTCAGGTCTTCCTGCAAATACACCCGGATTTCGTTTGATAGTGTCGCTAAACGGGGCCGCGGTGCCAGGTGGAATTAGTCTGAGGCGTCATCTCTTCGCCGCTTATGCTCCAGATGTACAGTATTCCTCCTATTCATGCCATTCACTGCTGAGAGAGCAATCAGCGGCATACAGAACAAATTGGTTGTGATGTTAAGATGCGTTTATCTCCCCCAGCTGGGCTCACACCGTGACGGCTACATCCATCCATACGTGTCTGCCTCTATCACATGTTCAGACCAATTTTCCCACTCCCCTCCACTCGAACGCTTTCCTAATTTAGCCCACTCCTCCGCCCACGCGCTCGGCCTGCTGCGTTGTTGTGTTTCCACGTCGGAACCGCTGCGATGGCTGCAGGGCGGAAACCCGAGCCCGGCGGATTACGAGCATGTCAAATTGGCAGAATGTATTAGCGTCACGCCGATCGCCGTCGCGTTTACCCTCACTGGTCAATTATCAAGATAGATAGCTCGAGCAGATAGCCGCCCCCGAAACGCCGCCTGGGCCCATTTTCTGCTCGGTGGACGGAGAGGAACGGAGGGAAGTAGGCGCTGGTGATGTTGTGATAGGGAGGAAATGCTACTTTCAGCATCGCTAAAATCAGATAGGAGGAGTAGGAGAGGCAAGAAAAAAATAAAAAAAGACCTTATATTATTGCAGCCTGCCTTTGGATTGAGGCGAGAGGCCCGGGTGGCAGAAATATGGAGGGAGAGGCGCACTTGTCATCCCAATGAAATCACTCTCCAAGGCTGCAGAGGAGATGAAATGTGTTTTGGAGGAGGAGGAGGAGGAGGAGGAGGGTTGCAACTGTAAATCTGTGCGAGACAAGAAAAGTAAAGAAAAAAACTGTTTGCTGATTACATCGCAGCGGCTTCGGCGGCTTCTTACAGGCATCTTTCCCCTCTTTATTGTTTGCATCTCCTTTTCCCTCGTCTCCCACGAACAACAACATCCAGCTCGGCGATCCAAAATAATCAGCGGCTCGGCGCAGTGAAGTCGAGAATAGATGTTTTCAAAGCAGAACAAGCTGCTAAATCCTCGCCACAGTGTCCCGATATTATTCCGCCACGGAAACCGGGACGATCGCAGCGTTTTATATATATATACTCCGAGGTTAAAATGGCATGAGAACTGAGCACAGCGTTGGCAAGATGGCAGCCAATTTGTTTCTCCAGGCTTCTTCACGCTTCCTTAGAGGCCTTAGCTGCCTCCAAAATCCCCCCAATTTACTATATAGTGAGCTAAAAATGCTATTTCCAAGTCCAGATTGTAAGAAAGCGAACCTAAACCGGCACCGCAGACCCAATCCAGACATTAATCGACCCAAAGTGGCCAGAAAAGAGAGAAAACACCTGCAGCAGAACGATCAATTAAGAACAGAAGAGGAGCATTAAAGAGGCCATACTCTGCTTTTTGAGGCTTTCCATTTTCTTCAGTGTGTTAAAAAGCTGCTGTCGTGTGCACGTGAAAGGTCTCACAAAGCTTACGGACTCCTCGAACACAGAGAGACACACCGGACTGCAGAACCGTGTCAACATGATTATTCCTGAGGAGTTCTGAGCTCGGTGGGCGGATAGAGCACGGGATTTCTGGAGATTTTAGAACCTCCCTGCTGTGTTTGGGCTTGATGGAGAAGCAAAGCACCTCCGAAGTCCTACGAGTCCTTTAATGATGAATTATAAAAGGTGTGGCAGGCGGAGAATCTCAAGTACTTGTTTTGTCCACCATGTGGTTGCAGATTTATGGCCGTCACCTGTACATTTGTGACTGTGGAGATTGGACGTATTTGCGCTGTATTTCTATTAGGGATGCACGATAATATCTGACCATACCGATACTATCCTGATACCAGAGCTCTGTTTGCTTTAATATTATTATGATCATTATTGTTGATTAGCTCCGCCTACAAGGGGGAACCCTGAGGGAGGAGGTGGAAATCCAAATCCCTGCAGTAAAGCTCAGGGCTGGAACTCCTTTTAGCTTCTCAGCTAACTTGGTCGACACTGGGTTCTATAGTTCAGGGAGCCTCTGATAAATATCTCCTGGATAAACTAGATCTGGCTGCAAGTGTTCAATCAAGCTGTGAAGTCCTTGGTTTTCTCCAGCTGATAACGGTTGGTCATGGAGGACGATGAAGCTGAGCAGCTTCTCGGTGATCCCTTTAGCTTCCACGTTGTCTGGAGGGAGTTTACCTTTAGGAATGACTCCAGAAGTGATTCCTGCCGGCTCCTTTCGTCTTTCTGTCCCGTGGCTAACAAACCGCCGTGCTCTTTACTGGGATGCTTTTTCAAATGTCTCATTAAGTTTGTTGTATTGTAGGTCGCGACGGAGCTTCCGCCTCTCGGTACAACGGCTCTGCAAACATTACACGTTGCTGTTTTGCTCTGCAGCGTCGCTAAGGTCAAATACTTCCACACAGCGGACATGCTACGATGAGAAGTTAGCCACAGTGCTGCTAAATGCTCGCTGGCTAGCTGGCTGCTAACTGTGGAGTGGATTTCCTGAATGGAGGCGTGTCGTTACTCCGCGTTTCATCGAGACACGCCTCCGTTCAGGAAATCCATCCCACAGTTTGCAGCCAGGTAGCAGAGCAGCAGCATGGAATCACCTGTGGAGTCCTTCCAGCAGACGTGCACAGACACGGCTCAGGGATCGGAAATCTCCACAGGTTGGATCGGAACCCGATACCAATACTGGATCGGATCAGCCCCATCCCTTGTTGTGGTTTGTCCTCATGCCTGGCTCCTCAACCCCTCCCCTCCCTGACAGTACTGTCACATGTGTGTGATGTCATCAGACTGCGCGGGCAGAGAAAACAAGCAGCATGGTGTGGCACTGCAGGTTTAGACTTACTGTAACAGAAGAAGACATTTGACTAGGGCTGGTCGGGAATATTGGAATATTGGTTGGTTGTGGTGGTATTGGGGTAATAATTTGGATATTCGAATAGTCGTGCATGGTGGTTGTAGAAGCAGACCTGCCATCTCCGGTGTCACGCTCCGCTAACTCATACTAGGAAGTCCTTTCTGTCTTATGAACTTCTGCTGTCAAAATCAGTTAATCAGCCTTTAAGCTCACAAAATTCAACATTTAAACCAATGAAAGTCAAAGTAAGTGCGACTGAACGTTCGACAGCCAGTTGAATTCATCGGCTTCGTCCTGATGCAACCTCCTGCTATCACATCACCCTTTAAAAACCCACGATGAAGAACAGGCTGTGAGCTCTGTGTGGGTAAATCAGCGCTAAAGTAAAGGCAGTCAACAGAGCAACTACTCCAGTTATTTGTTTGTGTATTACAGCAGCGTAACATCTGTATTTATGTTTAGTTTGTGCTGAAATCCAAGCTTGAGATCAGCAGAACAGCTTCCTGATGCGTTTAAATGCATAAAGTAATAAATGAAAGACGAGTCTCTAAAAATACTCCGAGGGAGGCTGCATTAAAACTGCTCCAACAAGTACAACGTACGACAAAGTCACTTAAGCCCATGGAACAGAGAGCTCTCGCCGCCCACGCGCTTCATAGAAATTAAATTAGAGCCGTCCAACGCTGCTCATTATGAACTAATCTAATGAGTTTCTGTTGTACAGAAAAGGCGCTGGACGGAGCTCGTCTCTGGCTGAGCTGGAGGAAATCCTGCCGGCGGTTTTCACATGCGAGTGGAGGGAAAATCATCTCTGGAAGCAGAGGATGTTTATTTCACTGCACGAGCTGAATTCTGATCACATGGAGGCGTGTCGGAGCTGGTTTTTAGGGGGGGGTTTGCGGAGGAGAAGCCAGCAGGCATCCAGTGACCTGCAATCCTGACTGTAGCGAATACGTCCGACTGCTTCAGCGCTCGGTTCTCCTGCTGGAGCTCTGACCGTAACAAGAGAGCGAGAAGCTTCAATGTCCTTTCAGTGAGCCTCGTGCACGGACACAAAAACGCCATTTCCAGCCTGTCGTCGGCAGCACTTCAGGAACTGCTGTCAGAAAACGGTGCAGAAGAAATGAGCTCCACTTGAAATGAAACTGAGAAACTGTGGATAAACAAGGTGATTTTAATTTCTCTACTTGAAGTCCGACAGCTGGAGTCAACAGATTAAATTAGATCTGCTACCTGTTTTATTAAAATACCGATAAGAAGTACAAAAAATCACAGAAGAAAAGTAAGAACTGACATGTTAGACGTAAAAAAAAAACAAGTCAAAAAGGTAAATAAATTCAGAAATTGTAAATCATTCTTTTACAGTTTTATTTTAGTGTAACATTACACTATTTTACGGTATTTAAATTAGCTATAAATATAATTATTTTACAGGTACAGTGATCCCTGGTCGATGGTGGGGGTTTGGTTCCAGAACCCTCCATGACAGACGAAATCCAGGAAGTAGCGACCTTATATTTATTTTATTATTTATATATATATATTTTAAGGCTTTATAAACCCTCTTATACCTTTATAAACACTTCCTCTGCTCTTAAACCTTCCACCTAGAGGAGCTTCTACAGCCGTGTCCGATAATGGAACTAGCGACGGTCGTCCATCCAGCAGAGGTGGTGAGGAAGACCCCAACCCACCAGATTCACATCCATAAACACAAACATGGAAATAAGTTCATACATGTTTGTCAGATGTAAAAACTGTCGTTGTACATTGTTATAATTTGTGAAATAATAATAATTTTGCCATCCAAAGCCCTTTCTCAGTGTTGTTTTTATTGTTTGATAGAAGGAACCAGTGTTCAGATGTTTGAGGCGTCACTAAAGCAGAAAGTCTCTGTTCTGCTTGTTTCTTTTCACTAAAACCTGTTTTCTCAGCTTTTTGGTCAGAAGCTGGTGTTTTAGTGAAACTTGCCTCTATTCAACTGCTGATTACAGAAGAACGAAACAAGCTGGAATCAAACTTTTTTTACTGATGAAAGTAGAAAGTCTACTCTTTCAGAATCTGGTTTCAGATTTTACCTGATCATAGTACAAAATATTCTGTGGGTCTTGAAAAATCAGTCAAAATGCTTGAGAATGGCTGCAGTCAATGAGTTAATAACAGTCCCATCTTCCAGGTAACACAGTCACAGCTACAGTTTATGGTCATCTCTGCTGAAATGAACACGACCAGCCTGGTTTACCACCCGGAGCAGCGGCGTCTAATAAAGCACAGGAAGCGCTGACAGACTTCCAGCGTCGCTCTGGAAAAACCTTCGGCAGTAAAACGCCGATACGACGTCAGGCTCTGAGGCGCTGGGGGACGACGGGAGATGGACGTGTTCCCGACTCAAATATTCACAGTGCTGCTGCGAAATTAAGGCCAAAGTGACGACGACGATTATTTAGATCAACGCTGGGATCAAGATCATTTACCTCCACGTCGAGCTACGTTCCTGCTGATGTACAAATCTGAGCATTAAATAAGAAATATGTGGTCATATTTAAGCACAGTTGAAACCAAAAGGCCTCCCTTTCTGATTATCTGCTCATCAACAGACGCTGCGATTTACTGATGTTCCCTAAACGCCTCACAACAGCGTCACTTTTTGAAACGACTTCCTGTTATTTCACAGATTTTTCCTGTTTTGTTAAATTACAGGTGATAAACGGTAAAGTCACAGATGAAAAGTATTAATTTAAATGTTAAGAGTAAATAAATAAACCAAAAAATAACAACAACACTGTAAATAATAACAACAACATAACAAAATCTAAATTTCTACCAATCTTAATTTGCTCGTTGGACCTAAAAATTACGCTTTTTTCAGCAAAAATATCGTTATTTTATAGAAATTTGTCATTATTTGAAAGAAAAATATGTATATCAAGGAATAAAAAAATTATAAATATTTCTTAAGTTGTTATTTTATAAATTTTTGGGGGGTAAATTACAGATAAATGAAATAATAACAATTGCCTCACAACAATGTAAGTAAAATAATAAAGTATTAATTTACATATTGACTGTAAAAATTATAATTCCAGTTATTTCTGTGTATTTAAATCCACAAAAAATATAATTATTTGCCAGATTTTTGCTGTTATTTTTAATATTCCTCCAACTTTAAAGTCTTTTCCTGGCGCCTTTAATGCCAGATTTTCACCTATTTTTTAACTGGACTTGTTTTTACAGTGTAACCAGGCAGCTGTGCACAGAGAAGCCTCTGGTCTCCACTCGGCTACTGCAGCAAAAAACTACATTAAAAAACAGTGAAATAAGGAGTTCTGATGTCAGATTGTCCTGAACCCAAATGCTTTGATCATTCATAATTTGATACAAGCAGAGCATCTGAAAACCAAAATATCACAGCCAAGCATGTTCAGTTTGACTGTGAGAAAGAAAATCATGATCCTGATCAACATTTTTAATCAATTTAAATACATTTTCATCTATGAATCTAATTATAATTCTATTAGAAGTCAAAAAATAATGAAACATGTGATCAAAGTTTCTTTAAGTGGAAGGTAACATCTGGAATTGCTTGTTATGTCCAAGAAACCTTTTCACAGAACCAATAAATCACACACTGAAGGAGCTCAAACTGTTTGTTCTCATCATTATTGATTATTATTGTTTCTCTGTCAATCAGCTGATCAGTTAATTGACTAACTGTTGAGCTCCTGCTACACCTGAACCTTGAGCTTTAGGATGACCAGACACAGTGAGGACTACAGACCTGATGCATATCCTGTCATGCATCTGTGTTAGTTGTTATGATAAAACCTCCTCCTCCTCCTCCTCCTCCTCCTCTTCCTCCTCCTCCTCCTCATCTCAGAAACTCACTTCACTGCAGAGGACAGCAGCTCTTCATCTGAGAGTCTGATCCGGGTTTCATTCTGTACAATCAGCGAACGAGGAGCTCGTTAAACGCCGCTCGCTGTAATTTAGTCATCTTTCAGAGGACACGTGTCAGAGCTGTCACGCCGCCTTAACAGATAACGAAGAGCAGGAGGAGATCAGAGCCGTCGACACACAACATGCTGGCAGTCGTCCACACGCAAACACACAACATGCAGGCAGCCGGTTTGTTCAAACAGCTCAGAAAACAGAGAGGAGGGCGTCTCTGCAGCCGAACTAGAAGAACTTACAGCGAGTTTAACGCTTCACGAGGAGTTAAGGTAGTATTAATGCTCTCAAACAGCAGGTGAGCATGACGGAGGATCCACAGAGTCCAAATCAGCAGGAGCACAGCTTAACACTGTTGTTTTACTGATACAGATGTAATCATACTGTCAGCGGTAAGCTACACCTTCAAAAATGTTGTTTTTAATAGTTCTTAAATGTTTTTTTTTACAATTTACTGTTATTTTACTGATTTGTTAAATTATAGATAATAATAATTAATAATACTAAAATAAAGCAGATTTTTACGCATTAAAATTTTCAAAAACAAGTCAAAAATGTGAATAATTTTTCACTGTAATTAATTTCTTTAATTTTTTTCAAATTTTTGTCATTTTTTATATTTTTTGGTATTTTGTTCATTTACAGCTTTGACAAGTTAGACCATAAATTACACTATTTTTACCACATTTAAATCGGTTTTAAAAAGTCAATATTATAAATACAATAAATATTCTATTTTAGAGATATTTTTAAATTAATTGAAAAAATTATATTTAAAACTGAAAAATAAAAAATCATTTTAAACTGTTAATTTACAATTTTTCTGTCTTGTTAATTCACTTAAAATCAAGCAAAATCACAATTTTATATCAATTTGTTCTTTTACAATGTTTGACTGTAGATTTCCACTATTTCTACTATTTCTAAATCAGCAAATAATATTATTATTATTTCACAGATATTTGCTTTAGTTAAAAGGAAAATCTGTATATGAGGGACTAAACGGAGGCAAATATTTTTTAAACTTTATTTTACACATTTTCCCTGTTTTGTTAAATTACAGATAATAGCGATAAAATGATTAATTTATGTTGATTTCATTAGAGATTTATTAGACATTAAATGGGCAAAAAAATATATTAATATAATAAATAAAATAAATATTCTATTTTAGAGATATTTTTCAATTATTTGGGGAAAAAAAGTATAGAGTAAATTATTTTTAACTGCTATTTACAAAATTTCGGCCTTGTTAATTTACTGATAATAAGAAGTAAAACCACAATTTTATATTAATTTATTATTTTACAATGTTTTTTACCGTTATTCTTATTATGGGGTGTAGCAACACACCGAACCGTTCAGTCCAGGCACTTTAGGTTCTGTACAGAGGTGTCCCGCAGCAGGTGTTCCTGATGACCAATCAGCTGATGAGACACACCTGGCTGATTCCCGCCAACGACTGAATTCAACCTCAGCCTGAGCCTTCAGTCTTGGTCGGACCGTTGAGCTGAACAGTCAGTGTCTGCCTCAGTAAGTCTGGCCTCTTTACCTGTGTGCCTCGACTAACTGCCTTCTCTTTTTGGTGTGCGCTGAACCCTCCTCCCCTCCGAAGAACCCGACTGGGACGACACAGGACCTCACTCCCCCCTCCGAACCCTCTGACGACTGCCTCCTCGGATTCCTCCCCTCCCTCGTCACTCGTCCTCCTCCATCGGCGCTCCACCTGCCTGGCTACCATCCATCCGCCGAGCCATGCCCACTCTCTGCTGCCCCTCAGTTAAGTTACGTGTTTTGTAGTTCATTAAAAGACCTTTATTCTGAACCACTTTGTGTCGTGTCTTGTTGTCCTGCACCTGAGTTTCTGGACGTTCGTAACAACACTTTCCAACAGCACAGAGTTTCAACTTTGGGTAGATAAAAATAAAACTAGAGAAGCCCTCAGAGATCCAGACCTCCACCGAGCAGCTTCAGTCCACCCCAACACAATCTACCAACGACTAAGTATCCTTTAAAAAGTTAATTGTCTGGTAATCTCTCTCACATCGTAGCACTGCTGTGGTTGAACACGAGCGGCCGACACCCACCATATATGTGCAATACACTTTCCTACCACAAGGCGGCACTGCAAGGCTTTCTAACACTCCCAATGTTAAAGAGTCTTTTAAAACAATCCTGGATCCAGACGGTGATCCGGATCAGTCCCACAATGTCATCATTTCTTCTTTGTCCCATGTCACATGTTTCCTGAACATTTAATTCAAATCCGTCCATGAGTTTTAGAGTTATTTTGAACACAAACAAACAAACAAACCAACGCCGGCAAAAACAGAACCTCCTTGGTGGAGGTAAAAATGACTAAAACAAATCCTAAACTCGTGATATTTCAAGCCATGGCTGACTCGGCTGCGACCAACAGTCACGTGACAAAAATTCGAGGGACGTTTGGCTGAACTGCAGGCAGTGTTCAACCCAAAATAAGCGACTGAGAGGGGGAAAAAAAGCACGTTTGAGCGATAAAATGAACACAGCACGGCTCGGAAACTGGAAACAGAGGAGCAAGTTGTTGGAAAATACATTCGGCGTGGCCTACTTGACTAAAATGAAACCTCAGTTAACTAAATTGGTTGATTTTCTCTTGGCGTTGCCTAAAATCTCTCGAGGAAGCGCTAAAAATGATTCTGCGTTCACCTCCAGCAAACGTGTTCAGCCTGTGATCTAAACTCAGTGTCGTGTCTCGGATCAGTGCACGTGTGGAGCTACAGCAGTTCATATCGCTGCTGTATGATCCTGTAATATAAGCAAATAAGAGTCTATTTCCCTTGAGTTGTTCTAGATGCACATCCAGGAGTTCACTGTAAACACATGAAACAAGCTGCAGTGTTCAGAGTGCAAATCCCACACAGATCAACATGAATGCAGCAAATGAATAAAGCACACGGGAGGTATTTCCTGTATTTGCACAGAGTCTGCCGGCTCCTCTCTGCTCTTTCTGTGCTCTGATGTGTGACAGTAATGATATCTGATAGGCTGTTCTCCAGCAGAGATGTCACTGACATAGCGATCCCTTATCAAGGACAAAACGTTACAGCTGGTAGAGGAAAAAAGGAAAACCTGGAGATGAACATCTGAGATTCAGGCTTTCAGGGAGCGTTGTCAAATTAGACTCTGCTGCACCAGAATATGTGACAGCAGCGGGAAGACCTTGAAGTAACCTCCTCGACACACATCTGCACACAGTCGAGCGCACATCGCTAAACCCACATCCCCGTGGCAGCTCTAAATGTCTCTCCTATGGCGTCTTAAAGCTACAATGAGGCCACCTGAGGTTCGTGCTCTGTGGTGAAAATAACTCTTTTATGTAGCTGCACAAAAACAGCCCTCCTCTTGAAAACGGGGGAAAGAAAGTGATGGAAAGACGCTGGGAAAAAAAAAAAACAACCGCCGCTCTGGGGAGATGTTGAAGCTGCAGCCCGAGGAGCTGATTGGCTGCTGAATCAAACTCCAGCTAATAGACACGGCCGGGAAGTGTGGTGCTGCTTCAAAGAGGCCTTTGGAAGTGTAACCGTGGATTCCTGCAGAGCTCCAACAACAGACAGGAGATGGAGGCTCTTTAATGAAATAATCACGGGATCAGAGGAGTTAATGGAGCCTTTTTCACGGCAGACTTTCTGACCTTGTAAAGCAGGAAACGCACAGGTGTAGCTAATAGCATTAACGGCGGCTCCATTACATTTAGTGGGCTGTTCGCACAATAGCAAGAGTCTGGTCGGACACACTGAACAGGAGTGTTAATATTATTAGTTACACCTGTGCTATTTAAGTACAAATCTCTGCTGCTTGTTCAGAGTCTCTGGTGGGAGTTTAAGAGGCATTTAACCAATTGTACTCGCCAAAGTCAATTCACTAGACTAATGAGGGAGTGAAGGCAGCGTTAGTGGCAGCGGAGGAGCTCCGTCGGGTGTGAAATGTCACCGAGGTGATGGACCGGAGCTGATCTTCGACAGTCGCGAGGGAGCGGCCCGCGGAGCTCTGCAGAAACACCGGCTGTCCTGTCGTGTGCTGCCGCTCTGAAACAAACGTGGACGGCAAACAGCAGCTCGTCCTGTTTGTGTGCAGCAACGTTTGAGCCAAAGAGGCTGGAAAAAACGGAGGGAAGTTCAGAGTTTGGAGAAGCATATAGCCGCCACAGGTACTATCTATCTGTCGCGCTGGTTTGGTTCCAGAACCCCCCGGAATAGGTGAAAATCCACAAAAGAGAGACCTTATATTTATTTTATTTTTTATATATATATGTTTTAAGGCTTTATAAACCCTCCCCACGCTTGGGTTCGGTGCCAGAAGCCTTAGAAGGTGATGCTACGGTGGCTGAGCCAATCAGAGCCTAGGATACAGAACACGGCGCTCTGATTGGTTGCCTCCCATCCATCAGCCAATAGCGTGTCGTGTAGCATCTCACGTGGGCAAACTAGCTCAAGAGGAAGTAGCTGAGTTTACCATAGAGTGTTTGTCTACTCATCTGCTGTACGCTACGTATTTTATTTCCATTTAATATTCTTTTTAATCCGTGATACTAAATTAGATATATACAATTTAAAAATCCGCGACAGTGAGTTAGACTAACACAAAACTTGAACATGATGATTATTATTCGTTGTTGATGTCGTTTTTCACGTTCTCTGGCAAATAATTTCTGTATTCTGCTCATGTATTTTTCTTTTTTTGTTCTCTTGTAATGTTTGACTGTAACATGTCAGTATTTCACTGTATTTTAATCAGCAAAAATATCTTTATTTTACAGATATTTGCTGTGATATAAAAGAAAAAATAAGTATATTAAGACGTGATGAATTTGCATGCTGACTGGGAAAAAAAATGGCTAAAACAGTAAATAATGTCCACATTAAAATTCTGTGTTTTTACAAATAGAAATGTGTTCTTTCACAGTGTGTCACCGTAAAATTAAATCAGCAAAAAAAATACAATTAATTTACAGATATTTGGTGCAATTCAAAAGAAAGATTCTGTATAATAAGCAGTGATTAATTTACACACATGAGTAATTTGTTCTTTTACAACGTATGGCTGTGAAATTACAGTTTTAATGTATTTAAATCAGCAAAAAAATAAGATTTTTTTAAGATATTTTCATTGTTTTTTGGGGGGTTGTTGTTTCTTTTTAAACTATTTTTTCAGGGGTTTTTGCTACATATTTTTTTGGGCATCCCTGCTGCCAGATTTTCACATTTTAAAGGTTTATTTCATTTATTTTATAGCTGCATGCACGTACAATGCTGTGTAGCTTAATGCATTGAAAATTAAAAAGGAAAAGGCCATCAGACTTTTTAAACCAGGGCTGGAAAAACTGACACTGCAATATTTTGTTGTTTTTTTGCAGTAGATATTGGTAGTAGGACTTCTCTTTACACCATAAACTATGTAGTTTTGCACATTCTCAGACGAATAATTTGTGCATTCTGTAAGTATTTACCTCGTCTGTGAACACCTTCCTGGCGATAGAACTGATTCTTCTGAAATATCAAACATCCCTGAGAACATCCAGCAGCAGCGACTGGACCTGAAGAATATTCACGCATCACATGACAGAGCTGGATTTTATCAAGAAAGACTCCAACGTGGCTCCATCACTCGTCACATTCTAATTAATCCATAGCTGACTCTGGTCATGTGCCTCCTCGCCTTAAGACACGTAGCGGATCGAAGACGATGACATTTAGCAGGAAGGATGAAGTTTCTTCTACGACAAGACCACAAAACAGGACTAAAAGCCTTTAAAGCTCAAGTCTAAACCACTTTCAGGTCATCATGAATTATCAATACTGTGTCCTGGTAGCTCAGCAGCCTCAGATTGGAACATCACACGGTGTTTATTTTGGCTCGTGCTTCTTGGTTCAAGCACAGACTCCTAGTTAACTGAGAGGGAACTACTGTGTCGACACAACACCCCGTCGTCCTGGCAATTAAAGCTCAACCAGGGTCAACTTTAGCTGCGAGATCCGGAGAAACGCAGCGTGGATCAGTCGAATGCATTCAAACACATAATCCTTACAGTCGGTCTAGGCAGGTAAAAAAAAGAAAGACAGCGATGTGTACTGGTGGAAGGCATCAACAGCAGTAACAGAACTATTCAACAGGTCAGTTTGACTGTTTAGTAGAAGGAAGCGGCCATCAGCTGTCTTCCACGCAGCGCTCCAAGCTAACCTTTCCACTGCTACCACTGATGCTACCATCTTCCTCAGGTAACTGCACCCTGTTCCAGCACAGCCTCGCCATGACTACTAATCCATGCATGCTGATGAACAGTTAATCTGAGTTTTGCACTGACGTAAAGATGGCCAGATATTTGCAAAACATTTGGGGGTTATATTAGCGGTTGTCTACTATTACTGCTATAACCTGGACATTTATCTGCTTATTGACACACGCTGCTATCTACTGATGTTCCCTGAACGCCACGCAGGAAGCTGTTAGACCAAAAATCTGGAGGGAAACAGTGAAGTAAGGTGTTCTAATGTCTGATTTACCCAAGGGGAAACCGAACGACGATGTTCACTCAATTATCGGTCAGAATCGCAGCAGCGGCTAATATTTGTTTAGTTTTTTGGCATCCCAGTGCAGCAGACCATTCCTTTATGCTTATTTATTTATATTTATGAGTGCAAATGCAGTAATTTATCTGTCTTTATTGTTGTGTAAATTTTAAAATTACTTATAAATACACCAATTAAATAATTTAACACCTGGTTTTAAATGTAATCATTAAAAACAATCTCAATACTGTCTTAAATGGAACTTTTCTTTATCATCAATCTATTAGCTATATCACCCATATCCCATATTTCTACTGTCTACTTTTGAGATTGTAAATAAATAGGAAATAATTGCCCTGTCCGAACACAAATCCTTCCTAATAACATCAAGCTCTCACTTTTATTGCTGTAACAACGCAGGACCTTATATTTTGAACTTGGGACCAACTAAAGGATCGGAGGACCCCGAAGAAGCAGAAATATCTTGAAAATAAATCACATTTAAAACACACCAACTCCATCACACTCTGATCCAGCTTGTGTTTTAATCAGGGATGCAGCGATCCACATTTTTTACTTTTGATCCCGATACCTGAATCTGGATATCTGCTGATACCGATACTATTCCGATACCAGAGCTCTGTTTGATTTAATATTATTATGATCATTATTGTTGATTATCTCCACCTACAAGGGGGAACCCTGAGGGAGGAGGTCATGCGATGGTGGAAATCCAAATCCCTGCAGTAAAGCTCAGGGCTGGAACTCCTTTTAGCTTCTCAGCTAACTTGGTCGACACTTGGTTCTATAGTTCAGGGAGCCTCTGATAAATATCTCCTGGATAAACTAGATCTGGCTGCAAGTGTTCAATCAAGCTGTGAAGTCCTTGGTTTTCTCCAGCTGATGACGGTTGGTCATGGAGGACGATGAAGCTGAGCAGCTTCTCGGTGATCCCTTTAGCTTCCACGTTGTCTGGAGGGAGTTTACCTTTAGGAATGACTCCAGAAGTGATTCCTGCCGCCTCCTTTCGTCTTTCTGTCCCGTGGCTAACAAACCGCCGTGCTCTTTACTGGGATGCTTTTTCAAATGTCTCATTAAGTTTGTTGTCTTGTAGGTCGCGACGGAGCTTCCGCCTCTCGGTACAACGGCTTTGCAAACATTACACGTTGCTGTTTTGCTCTGCAGCGTCGCTAAGGTCAAATATCTCCACACAGCGGACATGCTACGATGAGAAGTTAGCCACAGTGCTGCTAAATGCTCGCTGGCTAGCTGGCTGCTAACTGTGGAGTGGATTTCCTGAATGGAGGCGTGTCGTTACTCCGCGTTTCATCGAGACACGCCTCCGTTCAGGAAATCCACTCCACAGTTTGCAGCCAGGTAGCAGAGCAGCAGCATGGAATCACCTGTGGAGTCCTTCCAGCAGACGTGCACAGATCGGAAATCTCCAATCCGTCAATTACGTTGGTATCAGAACCCAGGATCGGATCGGCCCCATCCCTAGTTTTAATGTATGGTTGTTTGAACAAATATGTCCGCAAGATGTCAAAGGTAACACGACAAAGTGAGACGCATTTGCACTGTGGCGTCGATCCAGCAATCACCAGCAGACAAGCCAAACATTACAGACACGACTAACAACGACACACAAATCAGCTGAAACGAGGAGGCTCCCATTAGCAAGAAGACTCTACGTTTGTGCCTGTGTTGGTGGACGCTGGAGCCCCTACTCTGATAATAGTCCTTGAGATACTCAGAGGCCCTGTTGTCTTAATTACAGCAGCATGACTCCACCAACAGCTTTAAACCTTGTCATTGTGAGCTCCTGACTTCAGATCTAATCCCAAAATGATTGCAGCGAGCTCTAAATGTCACCACACTTCCTGACACAGCACCTAATCTTTTAATTTCTACCTTTGATGTCGGAAAACGCCCCTCTCTCTCTCTTGCTCCGTCAGACGTCTTTTCCACCCGGTAAAGCACAAAAATGGAAATCAATCACGATGGGCAAAGAAAGACGCCTCCTCTAATGTCGTACAGCCGCAGAAGCATTACGAAGCTGCAGATCGTGTCACTCCTGCAGCTCGGGGTCAGACACACCGCAGGAGTCTATCATGAACCCACTGAGTCATGATAACCACAGCAGGCTTCTACATGCGTGTGCTGATCGTTTAAAGGAAGCTGAACCTTGACAAATAACATAATTAATGCAACAACAGAGACGAACGGGACTTTTCCGGCAAACCTCAGGTCATTATCAGCACTTTGTGTCCAGCGACTGACAACTGCAGAGGGAAGCGGCGACGGCTGAGGAAAAATGCGACGCGGTAGTTTTTCGCAATTAAGCTGATTTATAGCAGAGGAGCAACCCGGCGTCTCCTCCAGGAGGCGGCTTCTCCCTCGGCTTTTATTCTCACCATTTTTCTTCCTCGACGCTTTTTTTTTTTCTCCTGGAGGCCGGGAGACAAAAATACTGATGACACAGACTGCGACGAAAACAAAACACCGCTTCACTTTCATCTGCTGCTTCCCGGCTTTTCAACGGAGAGATTGTTGTTTTGAAACATGAAAATCCCTTCAGCATCCTCGGGCGTGTTCAGTATACTCGTCTTTATATGCGGCTAACCCCAGAAATTACCCACACCCATGCTAAATTTTGATTTATAGTGAATTTTTAATTGATCATTAGGTTTCTTCTGGCTGGTAGTGAAACAAACAAGTGATAAAAGACAGCTTTAGACGCTGTTCAAGTCAAAATTATCCTCTTTTTAACTAAAAATGCCGTGTTGTGAGCCAGTATCTGCACCACCGTCCTTCTCCTCTGGGATTTTGCTCCTCTTTGTGATGATCTTCATCTCTTTGAGGGTGAATCTTCCTCTTCATCACGCTGGTCTTCAGTTCCTCCACAGATTCTTGATGCATTCACGTCGTCCTCTTTCCTCATGATGCTGTTTTGCTTTGACGAGGCTGAAAAACTCCCACAGAGCATCATGTTCCCACCATGTTTGACCGTTAGATTCTGGGGTTGAATTCTTCTCCTTTCTTTTCAGTTTAGTCCTCCTTGGTCTCCATGGAGTTCAGCCTTGTTCAGGTTCAGATTGATGTGTCTCCTCCAGAACTGCTCGCCTTCATCAGGGCGGTTTTGGTTCTGATCCTCAGATTCTTCTTGGGTCACTTTTATCTTCCTGCCAGCTTTTTGAGATTCTTGTACCGTATTTTCCGGAGTATAAGTCGCATCTATCTGGAACTTTATTTCACAGAATCCAAGACCAAGAAGAGACGTTTGATCTGGGAAGGCAAGTTATTCGACTACACCACAGGACACAGAACAACAGGCTGAACAGGTGTCTGGTATGTTAGCGTGATGCATTAACAGTCATTCAGCTACATGAAGCGGTAACACCAAGTCATTTATCTTCAACTCCTCGGCTACTACCAGGGCGTGGAGACGTAGCTGCATCGTTGACGAGCCCCTCCAGGCAGCACGTTGTTCAAGCACCCATCTGTGGACTTGTTCCTCCAGCTCCGGCCATCTTTAGCTTTCCTTGTTTTCTTCATCGCAGTAAGAGTTGCCTCTGCTTTTCGCCAGGCCCTCACAAGTTTCTCAGTCACTCCAAACTTTCTTTCTGCTGCTCGATTACCAGCTGCTTGTTTTTCAACCTGCAGTTTGTAATCTGCAGAATAGGATGTTCTAACCTCAACAATACCTACTAGGAGCAGTCGGGGGTTAAGGGTCTTGCTCAGGGGCCCACACTGGTGGTGACTGGGACAATCGGTCGTTCTCGCTTTCCCACCTCAACCTCTTGCCAGTCCGGGGGCTCGAACCGGCGACCCACCGATTCCAAGTTCGCCTCACAAGCTGCTGGGCCACCCCTGTCTCTCTCTGTCGTCTTCAAGTTAATGTTTCAGTTCATTTCTTCAGGGGTACAGGAGCAGTTTACTCCTCGGTTCACGTCAGTCACTATGAATTAGCATTTAAAAACATGTTAAATTAGATGTATTTTGATATATAAGTTGCAGAGGGGCCAAACTATGAAAAAAAAGTGCGACTTATATTCCAGAAAATACGGTACTTTTCGACGAAGCTTTGCACCAACCTAAAAACACTTTGATATGACTTCGTTGCCTCGGAAGCAGCCACGACGCACGACCCCAGCACGCTCACTAAGCTCTTCACTTCTAGCCAAGACTTATAATCGACTGCATCAGCTGTTCTCGGTTTATAATGTATTAGAAACGCTCCAGAACATTTACAAACTACCAGGGACGTTTAAAATGTTGCATTGTACCAAAAGTTTCCAACAATTTCCAGCAGTATGAATACTTATGGGGAGGAAGGTTTACCATAAATGAATAAATAGAAATATTTATTTAATGATGACCACAGTATATTACCATATACAGTATATAAGCTGCATCTTTCACTTGGCATGGCCTTAGAGCAAAAGTTGCAGTACGTATAATGTGAACTCTTCTTTTTGGTTAAAATTCATCTCTACCACCTCGTATCCAGTGTCTCGACCTTCTACGTCACTTGTTTTTGTCATTTCCTGTACTCCAGCATCACAATCACTACCTCCTTATTATTTATAATGGGGACATTCAGGCTGCATTTCCATCTCTGATTAACCTGTTGATTATTTTCCCGATCAATCGATCAGTCGTTCGGTCTGTAAAATGTCAGAAAATGTTGACAACCCAAAGATTTCCAGTTTACCATCTCAGAGGAGGAAGCAGACAAGAAAATACTCACATTTAGGAAGCTTGGGTTACAGAATTTCGACTGTTTGGTCTATAAAATTGGGGATAAATGTCAAAAAGTGTTTCTCAAGCCAAAGACGGTGTCTGCAGCGTGAAGATATTCAGTTTGTTTTCATACAGGAGGAAAGAAACCAGATAATATTCGCATTTAAGAAGTCTAAATCAGAGAATTCAGACCATTCTTCCTTCAAAAATTCACTCAAAATGCATAACTGGTCAGATGTTTGGGCTGTAAAACGTCGGAACACGGGGGAAAACGAGTCATGAATCACAATCACCACCTTTCTATTATTTATAATGTGACTTTTTTCTATCTTTCCATGAAGGAATGCTCTTTATAATCTGTTCTTGTTATTGCACAGCCTTGAGAAACTGTCACTTTGCATTTCACTGCACCTACTGTAAGAGCAAGTGACAAAAATAAAACATCCTGACTCTTTCCAGCCAGAAGAAAGCTCTACGTGACATAAAAACTGACTAATATTCAAAGTTTGGTAGGAGAATGAATAATTTCTGACTTCCAGAGCTCCTGAGCAACACGACATGACATCTGTTAGCATTAAATTACAGCAGATTTTACCTCTAAAGGTGATCTTCGATTCTCTTTTTGAGCCCTCGCATGTTCTTTTCGTCTGAAGTGTCAAGTTTAATGGACACGATGGAGCTTTTTAATAGGTAAAACCAGACTCGCAGCTTGTACTTCCTCCTACGGCCTGAGAAAAGCTCACAAGAGATAAAATGATGCAGCTCAAGTAGGTAAAATTTCAAAGTGGATGGAGAGCAGAATTTTGTGCCAGCAGGAAGTGAATTTGAATTCTTTATATCTGAATGTGAATCATTCAATCTGAACCTGAATTAATCGGTTTGAATAATTGCTTTTAAAATCTGAATCTGAATGGTCTCATTTGAAATTGAATCTATTGGTTTGAATGTGTATCAATGTAAAATTGAAACTGGATTTCATTCAGTTGAAAAATTCAGCTCCTGAATTACAGTTTCACTTCTCTTCATTTCAATTTCAGATTTCTAATTCAGTTTTTTGTGCCACACATCCGGGGCCTGGCGTCAGGCAGACCTAGTCGAACACAGATGGGAAGAAGTCGGAAGACCTCAACAAATATAATTTAAGACCCAACAATGTCCTAACAATTTCTGCCGTAGAAAATACTCCATTTATTTTATTGTAAACACAATCAAAGCTCACATTTGGCATTTTCTTTCTTTTTTAAATTTTTTTTTTCCCATTGTGATGCAGAATAGAGCCGACATAACACACACATGTTACACTATGTGAAAACTTCTCGATACAGTCATGAAGAAGTGCAACATGAATTTTTGTAGTTTTGTTCATGCTCTCGTCAAACATGATAATGTATGTCAGTCTTCTCACTGACGCTGCGTGAGGCTCCTTCTTGTCGGATGAAGCGATGCCATATTTAGCGATGTATGCCGTTTTATTTTCCCCACAGCTGAACGACTTGGCGAGCTGGGAATCGGGGAACACGGCAGCAAAGACGCCACTTATGTCTTCGTTAGATTTAAACGAACTGTGCCTCACAGCGGTATGGAGAACCCACAGTACCTCTGCCTTTTGAGTTAGCCTGGCCCCGCTAGCTGCTGCTATATGCCGCTGGTGTTTTCTCCTCTCATGTGCGACTCGACGGCTTTGAGCCTCATAGTCCCTAAAAAAGTCTATTTGCAGAATTTGCATGACGTTGTTGTTGTTGTTTTCAGCAGGGGCCAACCACCTCTTAAATAAACCGCCTTCCATCCATTTTTCATTGAATTTACACTTCCCCATCTTCGTATCTTTCCGCTTACCTCGACAACCGCGAATGGCGACACGTCACGCAGCCCGACGCTGTACGGTACGTACCGTATAACATCTACTAATCGCTAAGTCTCCTATTTACTGCACAGTAAGTTAATGAAACAAATACAAACTATTAGAAGTTTTACGGCGGGCCACAGTACTTCCCCATCGGCATTAAATCCACCGTCTGGAAATTTAATACCGACAGCAAATTTATGGTAAATTTAAGACAATTTACCCCCCTAATTACCTGGATTTTAATTTTAGACATTTTAACACTTTTTAAGGACCCGCAGGAACCCTGCAGTGGTGAACTGGCCAGCTGGCATACCAGGACAAATCCAGGTGGGCCGGCGCGATCACTCCTGGTCTCCGGTGCCAAAACGCTACAATCCGGTGAAGTCCTCCTCCTCTCCATCCACGCAGCATCACATCAGTTTGATCTGATCAGTTTTTTATGCTGCGTGTTGTTATGGGGGGAGGCTGCTGTTTGCTGTGTGTGTTTCGGTGAATAAACCCGAGTTAAGCTTGAAGTTGTCCTGTGGATCTGTTCCAGTGAATCTAGTGTGTTGTGTCAGTCGGTGGCGCAACAGGTTAAACACACGACTTCTGTTTTATTCCTCTGGATCACATCGGTTCGAATCCCCTCACTGTACTGAAAAACATGTCTTTTATTTTGAAAACCAAAACCAAACGTGCTGGTCAAAATTATTCAAACCGATCAATTCAGGTTCAAATTGAATGATTCACATTCAGATATAAAGAATTCAAATTCACTTCCTGCTGGCACAAAATTTATCCCACAGTGGCCCGGAAACGATGCGACGAGCTTTTCAGCGGCTTCGCGGGAGCAGAGGCGCATCTTTATTCCGAGCGCAGTCCCACCGATCGTGACATCCCAACTCGAACATCTTGAACCTTTTTCATAAAGCAATTCTGAAGGCTTCCGCGAATAAATCACAGGAAGTGTAAGACGGCCTGCCAAGACTATCCTGGGTCAGCTTCACAGAGCTGCGAGGGCCAAATTAACTGAGATTTATAGTTAATAACTCTCTGCTGTGATGTGTCATGAATGTTTCATCTGAAAGGGAAGGCCAAGGTTGTTTAATTATACACTTTCACAGGCTGGAAACCTCGTCCGCCGCCGTTGCTGCGACTCCTCAACCCTCTGAAAGTCCTCCGCAAAGACAACACAGTCCACACAGATCATCTTACATCAATACAACGGAGCTGCCAGAGCTCGGTTGAAGGAGGCGTCCTTGAGAGAGGAAACCGACTCCCTGCCGGCTCCACAGGTGACGCTCTCAGCCTCCGCTCATCTCAAAAGGAAGACTGTCACAGGAGCGACTCTCGCTTCAAACAAAGACGAAGGAGAATCTATACCGAGGCAGAAGCCGATCCCATCTTCACGCTGAGCAGCTCCGACTGCGCTGGTTTGAAATGTCTGGTGTGCATACAAATAATCCTATTTTTCAGTCTGCCGCTGCACAAAAAGCAACAGTTCTGACGGCTGAATAATCGATTAAATACTGATTATAAACTGCATACACAGACTTTATGTTGTCATGTGAACTGCTGCTACAACACTGTGATCTCCTTTTGAGTGGCTGGTTTAAGTCGACATATAAGTGCTCATATATGAACAGGAACACGGAGACAGCAGGTAAAAATGTTTAGTACACTGGAAAAAACGCCCCTCCCAAAACAAGATAAATAAACTTATTTCAGGAACTTTTACCTTGAAATAAGTGTAAAAATCTGCCAGTAGAACAAGTGAACATCTGCTTGGTCAGATTTCTTGAAATAAGACATAATATTTAGAATATTGAGGTCTTAAAATTAGCAGGGAAAACTTATTTGAAGCTATATTTTAGCAGCATTGTCAGGCTGAGGTGTCTTAGAATAAACCAGACATGCTAAAGAATTAAATAGATTTTAGCTTTAATAAGTTTAATGTCAGCTTCTTAATTTGAGATGTGTTCAACTTATTTTAGTTGTATTATCGTGGCTCTTCTCTAGATTTAAGACCATCTTGTACTTGAAATAAGATTATGGTTTTTGCCGTTGGTCTGTGTGTTGTGGGTTGTCCTCATTCCTGGCTCCTCAACCCCTCCCCTCCCCGACGGTACTGTCCCATGTGTGTGATGTCATCAGACTGCGCGGGCCGAGAAAAACTAGCAGCATGGTGGCACTGTCCAGTGTGGACTTTGTTTACCGTGTCTGAAGAAGACATTTCACTAGGGCTGGTCGGGAATATTGGAATATGGGAATACTGGTTGGTTGTGGTGGTATTGGGATCATAATTTTAATATTCGAATAGTCGTGCGTAGCTGCCAGGCACCGCCAAGCGTTGCCGAAAGTTGCCGAGCATCGCCGAGGCGCTAGCACGCCGCTGTTGTTGTAGTACACAGACCTGCCAACTCTGGTGTCACGCACCGGTGTCACCCCCAAGCGCTCCTTCATGCTCCCACTCCCACTCCACCCCCACCGACACCGCGGCACGAACCCAATCAGTTGACATCATCAGTTATCGGCTGCAAGAAGTAGAAAATTATCGATCATCGGTGTTGGTTGAAATTGGCATCATCGTTCATCCCTACAAATGTCCCAAAGATGTTTTGTTTACTGTCATAAAGGAGGAAGAAACAAATAAAATACGTCAAATGTAGAAAACAGGGAATTTTGACTTGCTGTCCATAGAAAAATACTCAAACTATCTCAGATACTCAGATTTATCCTAAAAACAGTTGGAAATTAATTAAAGAGTTGGCAACTAATCAATCAAGCAGGGAAATGGGATGCTTTCTCTTAAAAAAATGACTTTTTGGATTAGTTGTTTTGTCTATAAAATGCCAGAAAATGGTGAAAATCAGTTTATCCTGAACCCCAAGATGACAAATGTGCTGTTGTTTTTTGTTTACTGAGGAGAGAAACCAGAAAACCCAAACAAAAAGCTGGAATCAGAGGATTTTAACTGCTTTCTACCTTACAAATGTCGTCAGACTTATTAAGCAGCTATCAAAGCTGTTGCTGAATAATGTAATAGTTGACAACTAACTGATTAATCATTTGTGTCAGAAATGTTTGCAGCCGACTGGAGGAGATCTAACTTTTTAAAATGAAGCCGCTTCTTTAAGTCGTCCCACAGAACTGATGAAGCCTGAGGCGCAGAAAGCTCCAGTCTCAGAGCTTGAAACCCAAATTTTCTCAAAAATGTTGTTTTGACTTTTATAAAGAAGCCAAAGAAGCGACATGGAGGATGAAAAAGCAGCAGATCTGTGAGTGTCAGAGTGCACAGCTGCTCTCCGGAGAACCGACAACCCCGAGTCGACGCTACAGTCGGCTCTTCCTCACCTGGTGGCTCCGTGGCAACCGCATCAATCAGCGCTGTGATGTCGGCGCTGCAGCTTCCTGCTCTCCTCCCGCCTTTCTCCGGCTGCCTTCCATCTCCTTCCAGATGTCAACAAGTTTGATCAGGCTGACATGGGAAAAGTGCTGTTTGGCTGCTGCTCGTCAGCGTCTGACAGATCCTCCAGCTCCGTCTGTTTAGCTCCCCAGTCACTCCTGATTCCAGCAGGCTTCATCAGCTCCACCACCTCCTCCGCCGCCTCCACCCGGCCCTGTAACACCCTCCTGGGGCGTCGGGGGAAGCTCTGCCCTGTCATCGAGGTGACACGACTCTCAGCCACGCAGCACAAAGAGATAAGTTTGAGATGTTCAAGGGCAACTGTATAGCTGGTGTTTCAAAAACGCTCACTTCAGATTTAATCCTCTCAGCGATTTCCGAGTGAGGCGGCATCCACAATGTGACAGGGCTCACATCGAGCTGCGGTGAATTTTAAAGATAGCTGGTGTTTTTCAAATCCTGTCTGCCGGCGTGTTCAAGAGACACGAGTCTTTCCCTGCTCCGACACAGATTTGTGCAGAGCGAGAGTGAAGAGGGAGGAAATCATGTAAATCAATACAGATTAAAGATAGTGAAGACTCCATTTTGCTCTCTGCAGTCTGCAGCTTCTGCCTCTCAGGCGTTATGGTTAAGTTTACATCAGAGATAAGTGTTCTCTCAAAGATCACGTCGGTTGGAAACTGAATGATCTGGTGCTGCTTTGGTGCCAAAAACGAGAACGACCAAGACTGACGAACAAAAACTAAATGAGAGAAAAACGACACAGAATGACAAAAAGCAACAGGAAAGAGAGACAAACAGGACACAGACCACGACAACACGACAAAAACGAGACACGAAACAACAGAGACGAGACCAAACTAACCCAGAGAGGCAAGAAACGGCACAAACGAAAACCAAAAGGGCAAAAACAAGACTCAAAACGAGACCCAAGACGGCAGAAATGATGCACAAAATGACACAAATGAGATGCAAAATGACAGAAAGGAGACAAAACAGTTCCAAAGAGACACAAAACGAGAAACAAACGAGAAAAACGAGACATGAAACAACAGAGACGAGACCAAACTATCCAAAAGAGGCAAGAAACGGCATAAATGAAATCCAAAAGGGCAAAAACAAGACTCAAAATGAGACCCAAGACGGCAGAAACGAGACACAAAATGACACAAATGAGATGCAAAATGACAGAAAAAAGACCAACGAACAAAAACTAAATGAGAGAAAAACGACACAGAATGACACAAAGCAACAGGAAAGAGAAACAAACAGGACACAGACCACGACAACACGACAAAAACGAGACGCGAAACAACAGAGACGAGACCAAACTAACCCAGCGAGGCAAGAAACGGCATAAACGAGACCCAAAATGGCAAAAACAAGACTCAAAATGAGACCCAAGACGGCAGAAACGAGGCACAAAATGACAGAAAACAACACAAAAAACACAAAAATGACAGAAAGGAGACAAAACAGTTCCAAAGAGACACAAAACGAGAAACAAACGACAAAAACGAGACACGAAACAACAGAGACGAGACCAAACTAACCCAGAAAGGCAAGAAACGGCACAAACGAGACCCAAAAGGGCAAAAACAAGACTCAAAACGAGACCCAAGACGGCAGAAACGAGGCACAAAATGAAACAAATGAGATGCAAAATGACAGAAAGGAGACAAAACAGTTCCAAAGAGACATAAAACGAGAAACAAACGAGACATGAGACAAGAGAGACGAGACCAAACGAACCCAGAGAGGCAAGAAACGGCATAAATGAAATCCAAAATGGCAAAAACAAGACTCAAAATGAGACCCAAGACGGCAGAAACGAGGCACAAAATGACAGAAAATGACACAAAAAACACAAAAATGACAGAAAAGAGACAAAACAGCTCCAAAGAGACATAAAACGAGAAACAAACGACAAAAACGAGACACGGAACAACAGAGACGAGACAAAGCTAACCCAGAAAGGCAAGAAACGGCACAAACGAGACCCAAAAGGGCAAAAACAAGACTCAAAACGAGACCCAAGGCAGCAGAAACGAGACACAAAATGACACAAATGAGATGCGAAATGACAGAAAGGAAGACAAAACAGTTCCAAAGAGACATAAAACGAGAAACAAACGAGAAAAATGAGACATGAAACAACAGAGACGAGATCAAACTATCCAAAAGAGGCAAGAAACGGCATAAACGAGACCCAAAAGGGCAAAAACAAGACTCAAAACGAGACCCAAGGCAGCAGAAACGAGACACAAAATGACAGAAATGAGATGCGAAATGACAGAAAGGAGACAAAACAGTTCCAAAGAGACATAAAACGAGAAACAAACGAGAAAAACGAGACACGAAACAACAGAGACGAGACCAAACTAACCCAGAGAGGCAAGAAACGGCACAAACGAGACCCAAAAGGGCAAAAACAAGACTCAAAACGAGACCCAAGACGACAGAAACGAGACACAAAATGACAGAAAACAACACAAAAAACACAAAAATGACAGAAAGGAGACAAAACAGTTCCAAAGGGACACAAAACGAGAAACAAACGAGAAAAACGAGACACGAAACAACAGAGACGAGACCAAACTATCCAGAAGAGGCAAGAAACGGCATAAACGAGATCCAAAAGGGCAAAAACAAGACTCAAAACGAGACCCAAGGCAGCAGAAACGAGACACAAAATGACAGAAATGAGATGCGAAATGACAGAAAGGAGACAAAACAGTTCCAAAGAGACATAAAACGAGAAACAAACGAGAAAAACGAGACACGAAACAACAGAGACGAGACCAAACTAACCCAGAGAGGCAAGAAACGGCACAAACGAGACCCAAAAGGGCAAAAACAAGACTCAAAACGAGACCCAAGACGACAGAAACGAGACACAAAATGACAGAAAACAACACAAAAAACACAAAAATGACAGAAAGGAGACAAAACAGTTCCAAAGGGACACAAAACGAGAAACAAACGAGAAAAACGAGACACGAAACAACAGAGATGAGACCAAACTATCCAGAAGAGGCAAGAAACGGCACAAACGAGACCCAAAAGGGCAAAAACAAGACTCAAAATGAGACCCAAGACAGCAGAAACGAGGCACAAAATGACAGAAAACGACACAAAAAACACAAAAATAACAGAAAAGAGACAAAACAGTTCCAAAGAGACACAAAACGAGAGACAAACGAGACTCAAAACGACGGCCTGAGTGCAGAGTGTGCAGAGGGGAGGGAACCATGTAAATCAATACAGATTAAAGGTAGTGAAGACTCCATTTTGCTCTCTGCAGCCTGCAGTCAGCAGTTTTTATGCATTACGGTTAAGTTTAAACACACACTGACAAATGCTTTCTGAAAGATGACCTGGATCGTCTCAGAAGAACACAGGAGGTCATTTATCCAGGTGTTAATGGCGACCTGGATGGACAAAAATCAATCCATTGCCCATTTCCAGCTCAGACAGCTGCCGTACAGCACAAGGAGAACACTGTGTCTCAGTTATACATGAATTATAATGGAAAGGAGTCAATATGGACAAAAGCATTAAACTAGACTGAACTCAGGTGGTATTTTTTAAAACAGTGTAAATTATTTTTTGGTATATTTATGACTTTCAGGGATTTTAAAAAATATCTTAATAATTATTTGTGTGTTTTTGTTCATTTTTCCTCTGGAAATAAACAACAATCATTTCTAAATAGACTGAAAACGTCAGTACATGTTTGTTGACTTTGTATGTTGCTCTTGTTGTCAATAAATCCCCTGAACAATGAATCGATCAAACAAGTGTCATCGTTGCATCCAAAACCACCAAGACTTTGCTAATACGTCTATATCAGTGGTTCTCAACTAGTCCAGCCTCAGGATCCACTAAGTCTCTATTAATAACAGCAGCAACCCAAATTTTTAAAGTTTGCTGTTCCTGTTAACAAATTAAGGTTTATTAGGGTGGAGTCTCAACACATTTTGAGACAATTTAGGAAAATTTTGGCTTATTTTTTGCTCATTTTGGAAGATTTGGACACTTTTGCCATGTTTTTGGGCATATTTTGGCCCATTTTGACAGATTCTGAGCACATTTTGGTTCATTTTTGGGATGTTTTAGCATAAATTTCTCCAATAAGCTGGCAGAGACAAATCTAGTGGGCAACTACTGGTGTCACCACCACTAAATATCCTGCTACTGAAAGCAAACTGTGTCATAAGAAGCACGTCCTTCAAAATAAAAGACTTTATACCAGTACTTTTTGGAGGGTGCGACCCACTTTTGGGTCCCGACCCACCAGTTGAGAACCACTGGTCTATTAGAAGATCAGAAACACAACACTGAGAGCGACGCTGTTCACATCCGATGACTTGTTTCTGTATTATGTGAAATGCCAGCACTTTTAGACTCAGAGCAAACAGGTGTCATTACGGTTATCCTTTAATCATCACTGAGAGGCTCCAATATGTCCAACATATCAACCAAAAACAGGATAATTTCAATCAAAACGTAGCGTACGTGACATCCACCTTGGTTCACAACAAACCTGGACTCTGGGGGGTAAATATCTCCACTATTACGAGGTTTCTGAGGTGATGCAGCTCAGTCTTGATCAATTAAGCGACCAGATGACAGCTTAAACTGCTGCTCAGCACCAAGCAGCCACAACATTGAAACCAGCGACGGGCGAAGTGAATGACGCTGGTCGTGTTTCCATACACACATACGCATCATGGCAAGCCATAAACTTAAATAGAACCAAAGGTTACTGGGCCTGCCTGGACATAAGCTGGTGATTGACGTGGCGACACGGTGGAACAGCACAGTGGAGATGATGGACAGTTTACTGCAACATACTGCACAAAAACCAAAGCTCTGTGAGAGTCACAGGCAGCAAAGTGAACGTCCTCAGTCCTCAGTGTGTTTGTAGCCTCCTTAATTACACTGCCTGCCCTGGGATTTGATTAGTGCTGTCAATCGATTTAAATTTTTAACTCGCGATTAATCCCAAATTAATCGCACATTTTTTATCTGTTCTAAATGTCCCTTGAATTATCATTTTATACGAGGAGGAGGCGGAGAATTTGCGTCAGCTGTGTTTGTCCATCAAGTGGTATTACAGACTGGATGTGCTACGATAATAACTCGGTTCACTCTGACAACACACACAGATAACTCTGGTCTTGTCAATCGTCATGCGTCACCCCAGGCCGCCGTCACCTGGTGGAGCATCTGGATCAGCGGCACACGGTTCGGAACATGGAAAAGGAGCCGACAGAAAGGCATGGCGGGGGCGCCCTGATAGCCTAATGGTTATGTCGCGTGACCCAAGTGCAGAGGCGTAGCGGCCGTCCCGGGTTCGACTCCGACCTCGGGCGTTTACCGCATGTCCTTCCCTACTCTCTCCCGTTTCTGATTCTATCCACTGTCCTGTCTAATAAAGGCACAAACGCCAAAAATAAATCTTTAAAAAAAAAAAAAAAAAAAAGAAAGAAAGGCATGGCAACCAAGGACACTGCCGCTGTACCACCACCAGCAGGAGACCCTGTCGGACTCCGATGGCCAACACCTCGCCAACCATGCCCCCGCCCCACCTACCCCCACCTGCGTTAATCTCGCGATAAAAAAATTGACACCGTTAAAATTGATTTGCGTTAACGCGTTAATAATGCGATATTTCTGACAGCACTACATTTGATTAGATTTAAATGATTACATTTTTGTTTTAGGTCATGTCTAATAGAAATTACACAATTAATTGAACAGCTTTGGGCTCAATTCTTCATGTAAACATTATCTTAAATAGTGCACCAAGTTAGTTTCTACTATTTACAGCATTGGTTCTCTGAGAATCTCTTCCATATTTAAGTAAAACTGGTACTGTGACTGAAATATCCTTAACCGAATTGAAAATCGAATCGAATCGGGAAATCTGAATCGATACCCAGCTCTAATGGAAACTGCAAAAATTTTTAAAAACTCCAAGATTCTACGCTCACTTGAGGTATTTTTGCTGTTTTTTATTCTCTTAACGAGCTTCGAGGGACATAGAAACACCAATTCTGAATAAGCTCTGATGTTTCAACTCAAATATCTGATGAGTCTTTGGTCGTCTTCGTCTGCGGACAGCGTGACACCAGCCGACGTGACAAAACACTTACAATTAGAGTCGAACTGACAACAATCCCTGAAGGTGTTTTTTTCCATTGTTCTCTCACAGATGGACAAAGTTTCGCTCTTTTTCCTCGAGGGTTGTTCTAGCAGTTGGCGAACAGCTGCCTTTGCTTCCATCTTCTCATGCACCATGTGTAACGCAGCGGATATCGCCACCTTCTGATGACATACGCAGCCGAGTTTATTGCTTCAAAGCGGTTCCTAATTTGCATTTTCTTTTTTTTTACATTTTCTGTGACATTTCAAACACCCGCTTCCAATTCGACGGACAATTACACACTGATGCTGCTTGTGTGACTTGAATGCAAACAGATGTTAAGGACCCACTAACTGGCTCTTCCACCCACTGAAGAATGAAACTGTGGTAAATATGTTTACTATGCAAATGTGTGGGGTTTTTTTAAAATCTCTTCACAGCTGGCTTCTGTATTTCTAAACATCAACATGCAGCCGTTTCCCTGTATGGCTGTTTCCATCCCAGCCTCTGTAAATCTATCAATAGCCTTCTTTCACGCTGCCCCAGATGCCAGGCGCTCGGAGCCAGAACATCAACAGACTCCATCCGCACTGCCAGTAAACAAGCGCCGCTGCCAGACGCAACCGACACCAGCAGACCCACAGCAGCCCACGGTCCTCCAGACGCTCCGACCCGTCGATATCTGCACCCAAATGCATCTGTAATCCATTTCTAAAGGCTGCAACACACTCCGTCCTGTCAGTAACTGCACCGAAACGCATCTCTGATCTGTTTCCGAAAGACTGCAGCACTTAAAACTGATCGTTCTGAGAGGGCGCAGTCAATCAGAACTCAAAAACACCGCTTCAGCCACATTTTTTGGGGGTTATTCACGCGCCGCAGCCGCTCTAAAAAGTGAAGTTTAAAAGCATGCAAAGACAAGATGTGCAGCAAAGAGACACTGAAGAAGAAGAAGAAGAAGAAGAAGAAGGAGAAGGAGAAGAAAAGGAGGAGGTAAACAGCGGGAGTTTCCCGTCAGAGAAAGGCACTCAAGTTAGAAAAAATACCTGCAACTACAGAATGGACGGAGAGAGAGGGGACATGCCTGGGAAGGAGGAATTGCCCATTCTCCGCCTTGATGCACCTGTTTACAGTCCTCTACTGCACCGTCACTTTCCCTCTGATCTTCTTTTAACCTCTTCTTTCTTCCCCATTCACTCGTCTTCTGCTGCTGCTGCTGCTGTTGCTTCCCCGTCCAGTTTTATCCCTTTACTGTCGGCGCGTCCATGCCTCGGCCGGCGTTCGATCGGTCGGACTGGGATGCTGCGAGAGCCACGCCGGAGTGCAGAGGCGCTCCTAACCATGTCTTAGCATGGCCACTGAATAAACTCATCTTTTATGGATGCACAGCCCTCCCCGCTCTGCTCCTCTTAAAGGGCCTGCAACCTCATTTCCCTTTCTCCCTTTGATCTCAACGCTGTCTTTATACGCTCTGGGTTTGAATCCGTCTGTGGGAATACGCCGAGGTGTGTGTGAGTAATTCAACATCACCACACCGGGGCTGACACTTTTTTTTCTCCGGCGAGGAAGCGATTGATCGGAGGATGAAAAGGAAGCAAGGGGGGGGGAGAGAAAAAGAAATGAATGCAGATGCAGACAAACTAATGGTGGCGATGAATTATGAATACCAGCGAGCGCAGAGTGGCACAGCAAACACTGATAGCATATCATGAACAAAGCTGTGTGTGTGATGAAGCACTGCAGCTCGTCTCTAAGTGTGTGCATGGGTGTGCCCGCTACAAAGGGATATTGTCAAAGTAAATTCTGCCCGAGCACCGGCTGTAATTCAATCCAGAGTTGAAGGCCATGAATTAATGAGGCAGAGTGTGTGAGAGAGTGTGTGCTCAGGGTCAGGAGGGCTGTAAGTCATGCACACCATGACACTTGATAATAGGATCTCCAGGGAGGTGAGCGAGGAAATGTTTGGCCACAGAACAGAGTCTTGGAGAGTCGGAGGGGGGGGGGAACGCCGAGGAGGAAATCCTGACCTCGACAAAATGTGTGTGAGTGCCGCTCTGCATACTGAGACTCTGAAGAGGACACTGTGTTCAGGACTGGACGAAATCAAAAATATAACGTGGAGAAGCCGAGCCGCAACGTATGTTTAGACTGGTAGGGGGATAAATGAGTTCTTAAGTAATTCCTAAGTCATCAAATCGCCACTGGATGCAATCTTTAGTTAGTTTTCGAGCTTATTGTATGAACTGAAAATAGAACGTGTTAACTACACAGCTGCAACTATTTTAATAATCAATTCAAGACATTTTTAGCCGACGTAAAAGTCTAAATTATTTAACTCCTCAGTATTTTCCGGTTGAACATCTTTGCTTTGTGGACAAAACGAGACATTTGTCATCATGGGATTTTTTAGAAACACAAACATTATCAACCATTTTCTCACATTTTACAGCGAAAACAAGTAATCGATTTATAAATACAGTCAACAGATGAGCTGATAATGGAAATAATCGTTAGTATAGATCAGTATTGCTCGTTATACCAGTGCTACTAATGTTTTGCAACACCCTGCCATTAAAACTGCTGCTATACTCTGTTTTATTAGCATCAGTAGCTGGAGGAAGACAGTCTTGCAATAGGAGCTGCATTCCCTGAGTTGTCTACATGTGCAGCTTTTTTATTCCCTGTAGGTTTCATGCTGACAAAACCGGCGCTCTTGCTGACCGTCCACGGACTGTCCACAAACATGACATCATTTTACATGCAGCCAACAGTCAGGCCAAGACCACGGACATCACAAAGCCTGTCTGCAGAGGATGTTTTAAAGTTGCACAGAGGAAATCAGTCTGTCCGACTCGGCAAAGCATCTCTCCTGAGTAGCTCACGGATTCAAAGAGGTTTGCAAACACGACAGATGACACAACTAAATCATGCCCTCAAATAAAGTCAAATAACAGTTTAATTTGGATTTATCTTGTGTAAATCACACTACTGCAGGCAGCTAGAAACTGTGCAGATCAGAAAAACAAGTTACACATGATGAGCTGAATTCTTTCAGATAGAGGACAAGTGGGAGATTAAAATGTTCATCAAAATCGCTTCAGTCTCATTTAAAAGCTCACCATAATTAAATCCTTTGCTCTAACTTGATTCCGTAAAAACTAAAAAATTCTGTGTGTCTCGGTGAAGCCGTGAAGCCATTAGTGACTCAGCTGCGACCAACAATGACGTGGCTAAAATTTGGGCTGAACTGCAGGCAGTGTTGACACAGAGCAGAGAGGAGACGAGTATGGAAGCAAATTAAAAATGTAAAGACACATTCAGCACGGTGAAACGAGTTGAGGAGCAGAGTAGAGCGATAAAAATAAACGCAGCATGGCTCGAAAAATGCTGAACAGAGCAGCAGGTTATCAGAAAGTTGTTGGACGATGCATTCAGCATGGTGAAACGTCTTTCTACAGTTGCTGTGTGCAGAGTGTGTCAAGGTTGTAAATCATCTACGGTGGGAAGAGCCACCGTGTTTCAGTAACAGCTGTAGGCACTTGGATAAATGTTGGACATGCCGATTCCATTTTTTATTTCATTTCTGTAGAAAAAAGCATCTAAGAAATTCTACTTCTGATTTATTTATGTATTTATTTATTTATTTACTGCAATAATTTATGGCATCATGCCTGCGTGGTACCGTACAGAAAACATGTCTGAGTTCTCTCTCCTTCTAGCCATGGTTGTTCTGTTTCCATAGATGTGCAGGGTGCAGTGAAAAATGAGCCCACAGTGAATAAAAGACCAAACAAACGCCCAGATAACGGGGTTAAACATCTACATTTTGGTGCACATGCTCCAAGATAAGCAAAATAAGTTTCTAAATAAGCTGATCTCAACAAAACGTCCTGGTTAAGTAACTAAAAACTACTATAAATGTCCGTGAGTGCAGCTGTGCAGACCGACACAGAGCAGAGTTGACCGGACGCTGCTTTCCAACCAGCACAGAGGCTTGTTTGTTGCTCGGTGGCCTGAATTGACTCGCTGGTAAATAAAACATAGCGATAAATTAAAGATAGCATCGGCCAGGCCTTGAGAGGACGGATGCTCGTCAAAATGCCCCAGAGTGTCTTCTCTTCGCCCTTGAGCTACTCGGCCTCCCTTTGCTGCACACACACATCCCCCGTGCCACAGGTGGCTAATAGAAAAATATATCAGTATGATGCATGCTCAACCTTGGAGTCTCGCTCTCCTGAAATCTCATCGAGGATCGTTTGTGAAGCGACATCCCCGCCACCTTTCTATAGGCGTTGAGGTAATTAGAGAGCCAGGTCACGGCTCAGCGAGGAGCAAATCGCACCCTGAAGAGAGAGAAATAAAGCAAATGTAATTACAGAGACGTGATGAAGGAAAAGCAGGGGAGAAAATTAATGCTTGAGTGGAAAGTATACACGCTATTTTCTTAATTAACAACAGCTTTTTCTGTGTTACACTGGATATACACTGAACAAAAATATAAACGCTCCATATGAAATATTGATGCCTCATGAAGTGCACCACCCAAAGTGAGCGTATACTGTCTGGTACTTGTACTAAATGGATGTTGGCCTCAGTGATGCATTAATTCCATTCAGTCCATGGGTGTGGCATATCCAGACGCTGCTCCAACACAATGAGCAGTACTCAGACACTCCTTATACTGGGGACAATAAAAGGCCACCCCAACATGTCACATGTTGACCAAAGCAGCAACGCCTCAGATGACTCCGGTCATGAGGGAACGTGTCATTGGCATGTTGGAAGCAGGAATGTCCACCAGAGCGGTCGCTGTGCAGCTGAATGTTCACTATCAGACGACAGGACGTTTGAGAGTTGGTTTCCAACAGACGGGCAGTACTGCAAATCCATCTCATTTGGTCTGGACAACCAACGCATCACACCAACTGTCTGTCGCGTGGAGACCCAAAATGTCACGTGGTCAGAGGGGGTTACCCCAAAAACAAGAGTGCCCTCTGGTGGCTTTCCAACAGCACAGTGTTTCAACTTTGGCTAGATAAAAATAAAAGTAGAAAAGCCCTCAGAGATCCAGACCTCCACTAAGCAGCTTCAGTCCACCCCCAACACAATCTACCAACCATTAAGTGTCCTTAAATTTAAAAATAATCCTGGATCCAGACGGTGTTCCGGATCAGTCCCAAAGTTTCATCATTTCTTCTTTGTCCCATTTCACAAATTTCCTGAACATTTCATCCAAATCCGTCCATGAGTTTTCGAGTTATTTTGCACACAAACAAACAAACCAACGCCGGCCGTCACATAACCTCCTTGGCGCAACTTCGCGGAATTAATCTATCATGGGGGGTTCAGGAATCGAACCTCCGCGACAGACGAGGGATCACTGTAGATGTTTCCATTTTAGACAAAAAATAGCTTAAACTCCACATTTTTTTCTCTATTCTGCTCATCAGCTCCAGAAAGATGTTTCACCATGCTGGATGTATTTTCCAAAAACTTGCTGACACCTCTGGAAACCATTTTCGAGCCATGTCGCGTTTATTTTACTGATCCAGTGGGTTTTGTTTTCCTTTTAATCTCTCTGATCTGTTTCTGTACTTGTCTCCTGTCTGCTCTGCGTAAACACTGCCTACAGTTCAACCGAATGCCTTCCAGATTTTTGTCACGTGATTGTTGGTCGCTGCGGAGTCAGTCATGGCTTCTCGATGAGGCCAAGGACTGCAGAATTTTTAGCTTGTCACAGAATCTGGTTTCAAATTCTGACAAACCTTTTAAAGAAGACAATAAAGTGATTTTAATACGCACATCATATGATTAGTTTTAAGTTGAAAATCCACCGTTTCTTTCTGTTTTTACAGTTTCTGCCTGTGATAAATGATGTAATGTGGAGATTTTTGTAAAAGAAAACATCCTTTTCAAGCGCCTTTGCAGCAACACTGTAAGAGCAGCGCAGGAAGGAGGGTGGTGGTTAATAAAACACCGCTAGGAAGAGGAGGAGGACGACAGGTGACTGAGGGGTGACAGGTGGACGGGATGAGTGAATGACAGACCGAGCAGGGAAACAGACAGAAGGAAGACAGATGAGGATCGAAGGAGTAAATACACAGCAGGGACAGCAAAGGAAAGCAGACAGACAGAGATGACAGGATAATTACAGATTCATGGACTCCTGGTTGACCGGTGACAGGAAGAACAGCTGCTCTTTGCTGCTCTTTGCCGGGGGAGCTGAATAATGAATCGGGATGCTGCCGACACATACAGTAACACCACATGCATCACACGGGCAGCGGCAATTACCCGCCGACAGATGAAAAGGCAGGTGGAGAGGACTTCAAAAGGACTGATGTGGTGTCCCTGCAAACTGCCGTATGTCGGGAAAAGGGACAACAGTTCAAGTTACGCAATGGCCGAGACGTGTGCAGGCCACCTCAGGGTTCACTGGTAACGTCCAGAAAGAAGAAAGTAGCATGGATCGAGTTCCACTTCGGTTTAAGGCAAAGATTATTCATGGGGGAGTCAGATTACAGCACAAGTACATCCTGGTTAACCCTGTGAACCCCAAAACCCAAAGAAATCACTAAAATTACCCAATTTATCAGATTTAGAAATCATAGAAAAGCCCTCAGAGATCCAGACCTCCACCAAGCAGCTTCAGTCCACCCCCAACACAATCTACCAATGACAAAGTTTCCTTACATTAAAAAATAATCCTGGATCCAGACGGTGATCCGGATCAGTCCCAAAGTTTCATCATTTGTTCTTTGTCCCATTTCACACATTTCCTGAACATTTCATCCAAATCCGTCAGTGAGTTTTTGAGTTATTTTGAACAAAAACAAACAAACAAACAAACCAACACCAGCAAAACCCTAACCTCCTTGGTGGAAGTAATAATAAGGCTGACCTTAAGGCCAAGTACGGTGTAGTTCCAAGTAGCCTAGAGTGACTAAGTTAGCTAACCAACAGTATGGTAGCTTAGCTGCTTTACAAACCTAATATTAGGGCTGGTCCCCAATATAGGAAGATCTGAATATTGGTTGGTTGTGGTGGGATTGGGATAATAATTTTGAAAATGTAGGGCTGGTCGGAATAGCAATATCTGTGCTCCGAATCAAATAATGATAATTTGAATATTCAGTTTGTGCCGCGGTGTCGGCTGGGGGGTGGGTGACAGCGGGAGCGGGGGGCAACTCTGTAGCGTGACACTGGAGATGGCAGGTCAGCGTACTACAACCACGGCAGCATTCTAGAGCCTCAGCAGCACTCAGCAACGCTCAGCAGCGCTCGGCAGTGTTCGGCGACGCTCGGCGGCGGCGCACACAACCGACCAATATTCCCATCTTCCAATATTCCCGACCAGCCGTAGTCAAATGTCTTCTTCTGACACCGTAAACAAAGTCCACTCTGGTCAGTGCCACCATGCTGCTTGTTTTTCTGCCCGCGCAGTCTGATGACATCACACATGTGCGACAGTACCGTCGGGGAGGGGAGGGGTTGAGGAGCCAGGCATGAGGACAAACCACAACACACAGACCAACGGCAAAAACCAAGATTCAATGTCTTTATTATTATCAGCTGATTTTTTTATGATCGGAATTATTGGAATGACGTCATAATTACCTATACTGACTGATAATTATCGGGCGCTGATATTATCGTGCATCCCTCGACATAACTATAGTTTGATTGATAGATTAGAACTTTAGAACTGCTGGGAGGCTCAGATTACTACTTTTATAGTTTACATTAAAGTGAAAAACTTGCCTACGGTTCGTAAAACTGTTACAGGAGCAAAAAGTTGTGAGTTCAGGGGGTTAAATAAAAAGAGCTTGTCTGCCTCATCATAAAGCTTTGGACAGTAAACCAAAGAATGACATCATGGACTGAGATGAGGCTGCAGGGATGAAGACGCCTCCTGAATATCACACTTTACAGGAGTTTATGGCGTATCTGACCCACATAAACCCTCAAAACTTGCCTGTAACTGTTACTAGCTGGAAACTAATCTCATCTGATACATCAATAAATCCTACGCTGCTGAAGGTCGTAAAGTTCGGTTTTTGTTGGAATCGTTCTCGTCAGGTGTTGGCTCAACTTCACGGTCATTGTTGGAAGATGAATTTGTTTTTTTTGCTTTGTGAGTTTCAGATTGTGCCTGAGGACCCTGTGAAAAACACAGAACATTACAGAGCAAATTAATTGTTTCTGGGAGTTCATAAGCTCACACCGGCGTTGGTCATTAGTGGGAATATGAGATGTGAACCTCCCAACGTGAGAAAACTCAGCTTTGTGAATTTGCCAGAACAGCAGCTCAGCAGAAAGCTGTTTAATTGGGATATTCTGCACAGACACCCCTGGATGACTGAGCTGAAATCACTATTTTCTACCTCTGACTCCTTTTACATTTTCCGAAATAGATTCCAGATGCTCAGCACAAATTGTTCCTGATGCACACAGAAAGATGGTGTGTAATGTCCACTTGTATTAGCTGGATGTGGCTATACAACTTAATTTTTACTTTTAAGATCAAAACACTGAATAGTTTTACTACATGTCACCTGCAGGACATAATTAATTTAATAATTAGCTTAATCAATCAGTATATCTGGTGCCGACCAGCAAGGGCAGCAATGTCTCTTAACTTAACCGTGCACTGACCCAGTAGCACATTGTGGGTCTCCATGAAGAGGAAAAGATTGTTTATTATGTGATTTAGGTGATTTTATGTCTTTTTAGTCTTCAAACTATAATTTAAGAGCAGCATTATTGAGTAAAATGTCCTTCATTTCTGAATAGTTCCTTTGGATTCTAAGAAACTTGGGAAAGGAAATCTTTCGTGTCATATTACGACCAAAATGATCATCCTGATAATTATAGCTAACGTTGAGATGCTGATCATTTCACTGTCTTTAGGGACAAAGATTTCTTTATTGCATTTTTGCATTTAAATAAACAGACTGTCACTTTCACTTCCATGTATTCAACATTACTGCTAATGTGGGAATCTTTGCATCAAAATAAGACTTAAGATACCTGAATTCAGAGAATCTTCTAACAGCAAAATGTGAATAATTGCACCCAACATGAATTTCTGCTTATAAATTGACGCTAAAATTTACTTATTTTCCCTGAACGCCTCACATGCAGGCTACAGTAGCAGCTAGCTAGGAGGCTGTGCACAGAGAAGCCGCTAGTCTCCACTTAGTTACTGCAGAGAAGTGAAGCATTCTCATGTCAGATTTACCCAAAATAAAACCCTGATTTTATCTATGAGAACACGCGTTTTAAATATCAATATAGTAGTGGACCATGCTCGACCCACTGACTTTAGTATTTTTATTGCATTTTCCAGGGGAACACGAGATGTAACGGACCGTTTATTCTCCTGCTTTCTGTGACATATGGCTAATGCTAATGGGATGCTAATGCTAACAGCTGGAAGACGCTCCGCCGTGGTTAAAACCACCCGTCTGGGATCACTTGGGTTTCCTGGTAAAGGATGGAAAAGGAGTAAAACAAGTGAAGCCATAAGGAGCTCCACACGTGGAGAAAGTATGGTGTTTATTATCTGTCATAACTCTGGTTTTACTTGGCCGATCAACATGATTCAAAGACTGGTAGATAGTTAGAAATCCACACTTTGGACACAAGTTGAAACGGAGACTCAGCGAGGCGTCTTGCTGCTACGTCATCTTAAATCAGTCATGTCATTTTGATGTGCCGGAGCGTCCGTCGACCCCAGAGGGTTCCGAGCCGAACCAAACCGTGAGGTACGTACCGAAACGTGATTTTTGTGTACCGTTACACCGCTAGTTATAATGTGCAAATCTGTCTATCAAAATAAGACGTAAAATTCCTGAATTCAGAGCATGTCCCAGCAGCAAAATATGAATAACTGTACCCAACGTGAACTTCTGCTTATAAACAGAGACTGCAATTTACTTATTTTCCCTGAACGCCTCACATGCAGGCTACAGTAGCATCTAGCTAGCTGGTTGTGCACAGAGAAGCCGCTAGTCTCCACTTAGTTTCTGCAGAGAGGCAGATCAAACTGGTAAATTAATTTGAATGTCAGATTTACCTAAAATAAAACCACATGATTATATCTGCGCGTTTTAGATGTCCACATTGCAGTCGACCATGCTCGTTTAAATGCACGCAGCCCGAACTGTGATTACCATTTGATTAATTGTGCAGCCCCAGTGGCTAATCGTTAATTCTGAACTAACTTCTGTGCTCAAGTTTTTCCATCCTAATTAATTGCAGGATCAATACGAGCTCTGCAGCGTCACCTCCCAGACTCCACAAACCGCTCTGCTCCTCTCTCTGAATCGCTGCTTTAAATGACGTCCAGCTGAGTCTTTTCCAAATCCGTCCACTCAGTCTGAGATCTTCACATAAATTAGCATGGCGGGGTGTTTACCTGACCCACTTTCACCGGAATAATTCAGGCAAAGATCAAAGTGTCTGTCTGCCTGATTGTTGTGAAAACTAAAAATAGGACGACTCAATTAAAAACCAAACCAATGACTAACAAAAGGTGTTTCCAGTCACTTAACAGACGGATCGCAGCTAATTTAAAGGCAATTTGAGCCGCGTTCAGCTCTTTCATCCTGTATGAAAGAAGCAGCGTTTAATGACAGACTCTTAATGTAATATGTGAACAGATTGATGGGATATGAGTTTAAATGCTCTAATGACAGGGTGCCTTTAATTCAGCCTGGCTTTATATTGTTTTTCAGCAGGAGATCAAGGCTTTTGATTCTGAATTGTAAAAATAATTAAACCTATCAAGCTGTGAATTCAATTACTGTGAAACACGCTTTAATTTCCTATGATGCATTCTGCTGCTCTGTCGGTGGGTCTACCCAGCTCATCCAGCTGTCTAATCAAACCAACTCCTCTGGTCCCTGGAGATCTTACCCCTCCAGAGCATCCAAACCAGTATCCTCCCTGTACCTGCCGAGCTCAGAGTATAGACAGGTGTTTCCAAACAGATCCTGGACGCAAACTACCTCCTAATGCAAGATGAGAGGCCAAACCTGAGCCTTAAGTCACAGTTTCTGGGTTTTTAATTGGTTCCTGTCACATTTTTCCTCACTGTAAACTCATTTGTTTTCACTACAGTATAAAGTCCTGCACCTCTATGGAAACAGAACAGCCACGACTAGAAGTAGAGGGTACTCGGGGATGTCTTTTCTGCAATATGACACAGTTATAAGGCCAAAAATCATTAAAAAAATTTTTAAAATGTTGAATTTCTTTAATTATTCAACAAAAAATGAAAGAATCTTGAAGTCAACAAGCACAACATCCTTCCAATTGCCCACAGGTGTTACCGAAAAAAACGTACAGGCTCTACATACTATAGATATTTTACATTTTACTTTGAAAACTCCATGTTTTTCTCCTCTTTGCTCAACGTAAACACTGCCTGCAGTTCAACCAAAGTCCTGGAATTTGTCAGTTGCAGCAGAAGAAGGGGAGGACAATTTTCAAATAAAACATGCATAATACCATGATTTCAATACATGATTTTAAGTTTACATTAACCATAACTTCTTGAAGAATTGACTGTTATTTTAAACTTTTCCCAGTTTTGTTCAATTAAAGATGAGGTTTAGTAAAAATCCAGGAATATATATAAAACTAGAAAAGTCCTCAGAGAGCTCATACCTCCACCAAGGAGCTTCAGTCCACCCCCAACACAATCTCCCAGTTCACATATTTTCTATGGAACGTTACAGATACAAATGTAATTACATACAGTTCAAATGTCCTACCAACAATGTGGCCTTCACCCCATCCGACCTAATGAACAGGCGCGGCCTCTAGCGCGGCAGCTCCTAACAGCCTCCCAGCTTCTTAGACAACCGGAGATAAGAATGCCGGCCCAACCGTGCGTATGTCGCTCAGGAAGGAAAGAGAACTCCGTCACTGTCGCTGTCTGTCGCGTGGAGACCCAAAATGTCATGTGGTCAGAGGGGGTTACCCCAAAAACAAGAGTAAACCACATTTAATTGTCAACCCGGTTACACTTAAATTTAAAAATTCCTGGATCCATACGGTGATCCGGATCAGTCCCAAAATGTCATCATTTGTTCCTTGTTCCATTTCACACATTTCCTGAACATTTCATCCAAATCCCTCCATTACTTTTTGAGTTATTTATCACACAAACAGACAAACAAACAAACAAACCAATGCCGGCCATCACATAACCTCCTTGGGGGAGGTAAAAAAAAACAACAAATTTACACGTTAACTGTGGAAAATAAAGTCGCAACCGTAAAACCACAATAAAAATCTGTATTTTTAACAAAGGATAATTCATTCTTTCACAACATTTGACAGTAAATTACACTCTTTTTACTGTATTAAATCAGCAAAGGTATCTTTAACTTACAAATAATCTCTATTAGTTGTAAGAAGAATATTAAAAACTCAAAAATGGCACGTACATTTTTGAACTGTTACGCTACAGATTTGCCTTGTTTTGTTAAACTACAGATAATAAAAGCATTAACTTACATGTTGAGTATAAAAAAGCGAAAACTCTACATCATGTCCACGTCAATAAAATCTGTATTTTTACTAATAATTTATTTATGTGTAGTTCTATGTGTGACCATAAAATTCGTACTATTATTACTGTATTTAAATCAGCAAAAACATACTTGATGTACACATAATTGCCGTTAAATTCAGAGTTTTTACAGTTTTTGATCCTTACATATTCCACTATTCTCTGGTAAACATTTTCTGAGACCCTAGCTGCCATGCTTTCACATTTATTAACAGTATTTTTACATTTGGTTAAATTTCTCAACAGAACTGCACATCACACACGATGAGTTCAAGAACCGTGATAAAGTTGAAAATCCCATGATTCCCTCTGTTTTTAGTTTCTGGCTCCGATCTGCAGCGTCATTTTCATGTTTATTTAACCCGTCGGCTGGTTTTGGGGTTCAGAAGGTTAAAAACTGATAATATCTGCCCAGCGCTGACTGTTGGCTCGCTGCCTGGGTGGGCCGCCAGCGATTAGAGCGATATATTATTCACTGCTGCTGACCAGTCGGAGTGGAGCATCGTACTTGCAGAGCAGCTGCTCAACGCTAAACTCCAACAACAGACTCAACGCTTCCGTGTCTTTGATCATCATCTGTGGCGTGAAAACATCAGATTTCCACAGTCAGAGGAAGCGTAGCTGCAGTTCAGGAGCAGTTTAAATACAAGCTGTCATGCTGTTGTCCTGCTTCACTCGATGTACAGTGGCACAGGGAGGAACAAAGAGCATTGATCTGACTTTCAAAATGAGATTCCACGCAGGGGGGCTTTTGATTGATGATCGAACCACCACCATTGGGAGCAGTTCTAATTCACTGAAGCCCAGAGGGGGTAAAAAAAAAAATCACACATTAAAGCTCCACAAGAAGCAGTGTGAAGAGGAAAAGCAAGTAGGAAATATATTTTATACAAACAGACATTTAAAATAACCAACACAACAAAATAAGAAATTAGGAGTATGGCAGTTTAAAGCTGTTAGTATAGCATAGATTACAATATGTAGGCAATAAACAAGGCTAGTATACAGAATAGTAATAGTGCTTTTAATAACTATTTATGATTCTACCGACATGTATTGAAATAAAAATGGCTGAGTCTATCCTTACTGGTATCAATATGGTGGACAAACCACCTCCTATTCATTGTGTCACGTACAAACAAGTGTCTAGTTAACATGACCTTATAAGACAACAAATTATCCAGGTACAGAGCTGCACAATTAATCATGTGTTAAAAACTATTTTGGCTTACATTATTTAGGTGGGGGGTAGGAGTCAAAGGGACATCCCCATAAAAGCCAGGACTCGAGATTTCCCAGCAGAACACTGCGTTGTATCGAGATAATCAATGTTATTTACTGTCAGAGGTTTTAACGTTGTGGTTGGTCGGTGTAGCTGAGTGTTGCTGCATGTAGCGCTGCGACGAACAATTACTGATCGACAGTTTGAAACCCAAAGATACCTGGTTAAGTGTCATAGAAGATTAAAAATTTTGGCATATTGTGTGAAAAACTACTTCAGAACTGACCCTGAACAAATTTTTATAGATCTGAGGGCTGCACAGTTATCTAGCAGTTATTTCAGATGTTCCTCTCCCTAACAACATCTTCTAGTTTGTCCTAGGAGATCCTGAGGCGTTCCCAGGCCAGATGAGATATGGAATCCCTTCAGTGGATTCTGGGGTTTATTCTAGGTACTCTATTCACCCACAGTACCCTCCACAGACTCCCCATGGGACAGGGTGGTTGGATGGGGTACGCAGAATAAACCCAGGATCCACTGATGGGATTCCATATCTCATCTAGCCTGGGAGATCCTGAGGCGTTCCTAGGCCAGATGAGACATGGAATCCCTTCAGTGGATTCTGGGTTTATTCTGGGTACCCCGTACACCCACAGTATCCTCCACAGACTCCCCATGGGACAGATGGTTGGATGGGGTACCCAGAATAAACCCAGAATTCACCAATGGGATTATTTCACTCTTTTTAAGGTTATTTTTTGGTCTCACGGATGTCTGAGCTGCTGTTTTGCATTAACTAAGAGGAGACTGGAGGCTTCTCTGTGCACAGCCCCCTAGCTAGCATCTACTGTAGCCTGCATGTGAGGCGTTTAGGGAACACTGGTATATTACTGTAGTGTCCGTCAATAAGTAGACGTTCAACAAGAAGTTTTGAGTACAACTGTGTTTAAATTTAGCCTTGAGAAGATGCACTGAACTGATGCGAAGATTAGCAAAAACATCAGTTTATATTCTTCAGGAAAAGACTTGTAACTAAATTATCATCTTTTCAGATTATAGTATTTGAAAATATGAATTTCCGAGTCACAGTCCAGCTATAGATCAATGCAAAACTAGGCTATGCAAAGACAAGTATACATCAGGAAGCAATACTAGCAGTGAATCGCATGTAAACATCACATTGGAATCTATACAGGGAGCTGAAGAGAAACAGAATCAACTGCAGCTATTCACTGTTTCTTTGTAGCTCTGTTCTCTACAAAGCTCTTGGTAAATGGTCCACACTTATATGGTATCTTTTCACTTTTCTTGGGTCTACAAAGCATTTTACAATGTTGTGTCATTCATCAGTCCACACACTAATCTTAACAGTAATTTAAAAAGCTGTCAACCAAGGACGCTGCACAAAGAAACAGAATCACTGAGCTGCTGTATCACATACTTCTGATCTGACCTCTTATTTTTATATTTTCAATTTCCACTGTTATTATTCATCAAAGCAAATGTCACACGCTGATAGTAATATTCTGACTTTCACACTTTCCCAGGATTCAAAGCACAAGTTTGAATAGCTGCGAATTTCTGTGGTGCTAGAAAAAGTGAAACACTGCGCACACCGTCCTTCATTCTCTCCTGAAATACACTGTGGAGGATGAAAGAGGAGTTTGATGTCCCTATGTGGATATATAGAGCCTGTCAGCGGCGCTCAGAAGGGACTTTTTGGTGTGTCCATCATACTTAATTGGGTGTTTTAAGCTTATGCATTCCCTTTAATTCACACACAATGATATCCTTGGACTTGGTTTGGCTCTGCTGTGATGTTTTTGCTTGTTGTTGTGCTGAAATGCTCCCAAGGGCAAAAAAAACAAAACAGAACTGTCAATACCGGCCATACACATGAGCTACCAGAGTAATTTGCTGCTAACTGATTGCTCTGGCTGTCTGGCTTCTCCTCTGCTAATGGAAACACTCCTGCTTGAGTCTGGCAGCAACAAACCAACAGTAACCACCTGCCACTGTCGATGCTGGATTTCTGCTCCACGAGCTGCCTAATTCTGCTATCAGATGAAAATATCATCAGATCTTGTTCCAGTCTGGTTGGATACATGTGGCCACTAACCAGAAACAATCAGACAAATGGCGGAGCTGCACTCTGCGTTCCAGTGAGCCCAGTAATGAAAAGCTTAATGGGTAAACTAGGACCTGCAGTCCCTGGCAAACACAGGACCAAGAAACACAGCCTCCAAATACCAAATTTCAGAATATCATTGGAGCCGGTTCCAGTTACCAAACAAAGCAGTCTCAGTAATTGCCAAGAAGTCCCAAGCTGCTAGAATTAGCATTAGCAGCCAAGCTTGCTAACAAGCCTCTAGTGGTAAATGTTGGTTCAAACCGGAGAAGAAGTTGCTCTGTCGAACTTTTCAGCCATTACCAACAGGAATAACAATAACAGCAATCAGACTTGTTGTTTTTCACCTCGTAAGTCACATTTTTCTTTACATTTATACTTTTTTGTGCAGCAGAACATGGTGATCTCTGTGAGGTTTGTTCCAAAGCATTGCTGTTGCTGCTGCAGTTTTGAGTAAATATTTAATCACACTGGTTCTGGAGAGACTCAAGTCACCAGAACACCAGACTAACTCTTTTTACGTTGGTCTTCACTGCACTTGTCGGCACCAAATATCACATTTTTGGTCACTTCCCATACAATCTGATATTCTCTCACCATATAATATAAATGACTGCAACCAGGATTACAGGTGCAGATGAATGTTTTGTGGATTTAACTGGTCCTTTTGCATTAGGATGAATCAAAACTTCATAAATGGTAGCTCCTCTTTGGCTGTATTATGAGCATATAAGTTTAAACGTTGTTGTATAAAGAAAACAGACAGACCTGTTAAATGTCAGACACACCAACGCGACTAATGAAAATGTTAAGTCGATTTTCTGTCACATACTGGAGCCCTGGTTGCTGATTTTAGCATACATGATAGTTAGAACCATAACTAAACTTTATTTAATCAGGGTTTCCCTCAGTGCTTTATAAGCATGGCACGCTGCCAGGCTTTCCTTGCCCCCCACCAGGCGAAGCGTCACTTGTTTATTTATTTTAAATCGTTTTTTTAATGCACCAAAACAGTGATAGCAAAGACGGTATACAGAGCTTTGAACCACATCTGGTGATACGGTTGAAGCACAATGGCGACATCTTATACGTCGATACACTTTGATACGTGAACACATGGGGGTGAGAGGTCAGGTGTATCTTCCATCATCTGAAACCTCCACCTGTCTACACGCTAACAACTTCTACGTAACATGTCACAGAGAAAGGATCAAAAAACGTTGGACACTTTCTTTTTCCGAAGTCGGAAGAGCACTGGAGGAGACCATGAGCCGCTCGTTCACCCCCAGGCCAAGGGGAGTTCATCCCTGGAGAGCCGACCGAGCCGCGGCTCCATGATGAGGCAGAGCCAGTGGAGTTAGCACGGATGTTAGCACGGATGTTAGCACGGATGTTAGCATGGATGTTAGCACGTCGTCGGAGCAGCCTTCTGCCAGCCGCGATGGTAAACATCAAACTAGTGGATTTAATCCAAAATGGTTAGCTGACCCTAAATTTAGCGGATGGCTCTACCAGACCCAGTATGGTAAACCCAGACGGATTGATGCACTGATCCAACCTGAACCATGTGCAGCAATAAGTAGTAGAGGTCACACAGCACAGCAGACCTGTTCATCCTCTGAGTTCCCTGGTTTTACCCCTTGGACATGTTTACACTTTTTATTTATGGTCATTTATTTTACTTTTAAATGTGACCAGCAACAGCTTGTTTTAAGATTCACTAGGATTTAACTTAAGTGAAAACAACTGATATTATTTATTTTAATTTTTTTTTTTGTGTTTGCTAAAACCGTATTTCAAGATTGTGCCTTTTTATAAGACTCTATGTTTAAGTATTGTTAATAAATGGATTATAATAACACATAATAGTCAGAATTTCAAAATTCCTGTCAACTTTCAACTTTTTTTTTTTTTTTTTAACAAAAACACGGTGGGCTTCTCTACCACCAGGCTAAGCAAGTTTTCTGGGGGAAACCCTGTTAATGCATTTAGAATTCAGTCTCAAACTGAAGCTACCACTTGAACTTCAAAATATAAAGGTGCCTTGTAGTGTTGTAATGTGTTTCCTTCCCCATTATTGGTATTAAATGCATGATATTAGTCATTTTTTTAACGCAAAAATGAAACTGAAACAGCATAAAAAGTAGGATTTCAAGATGAGATTCACAACAAAGTGTCTTGCAGTTGTTGTCAACCAATAAAAATTAAAAGATAAAGTTAAAGACACACTGTCAGAGTCTTTATCTCAAAGTCTTATTCAGTGACCTGCAGCATCTGTGGATTCAAACACTGACACTCCTGATCAGTAAGTTTCCTTTGCACAGGGTTCAATCTTAAGTAACTCCCATCGTCCATGAGCCAGTAAAGTTACACGATTTAAACTAATGATAATAAAGGAAGACTCAGGGAGCAAAATAAAACAGTTATGACTCCTACCTGTGCCTCAGTAACTCACCTGGTACATCCTGCTCCACACATCAAGGCTGAGTTCTCACCGCAGCAGCCTGGATTCTTTGCTGCACATCATCCCCACTCGCTCTCTGCTGTGCCTTTCTTCTCTTTCTCCAGTTTCGCTGTCAAATAAAGCAAAAAAAAAAGTTCTAAAACAGCAAATCTGTCGTTACGCCATGAATAAAAATTACCTGCATTCAGAAGAAACTCGTGCGTAAGACGAAGCAGGTTGGATTGTAATAGAAAACTAGTTTCACACAGAAGGAAACATGGCAAGAGGATGAGCCTGGTATCAAAATGTAGGTTAAACTGAATTTACTCTGACTTGTTTTGACCAACAAACATCCCCTACATTAGATCTGGCCAAATAATATCAATACCATTTGCAATTTTCTCAATAGTTTATGCTGTATCGGTTTAAAAATCAGGCGTAACATTTCATTTCTAAGTGCAGTGTTTTGATTACATGTGCAACATTTCACCTTTATGCACGACTTTGTCAATTTAATGTCCAATATTTCATTTTCATGTGTGATATTACTTTTTACCTCAGTATAATCGCCACCATTATGTTTACTGTTGTATTCTAGCCTGATTTTGGCTTATTTATTGCATTTCAGTAATGTATCGTACTTCTATCTTATTGCTTTTTGTATTTTTTTAGTCACTGCATTTCTCATTTATGTCATTTTGTTCCCTCTGAGCAACATCTGGCAGAAGAATTTCCTTCTGCATAAATAAAGTTTTGTCTTATCCTATACATGTGGAGATATGAGGTTTGAAAGTTTACCCAAAATGCACTTTTTAAAGTTTTCTCTGGTGAATTATCTGAAAAGAGGAAACACATCCAGGGATTGTTTCTAAGACTCTGTGATAAACATTAAACTGGTGCAGTTCGGCTGTAGAAACTATGCTATATGCTAGGGGTGTAAAGGTACACAAAAATCACGGTTCAGTTCGGTTCGGTTCGGAACCCTCGGGAGTCGACAGACGCAACGGAGCGTCAAAATGACATGACCGATTTAAGATGACGTAGCAGCAAGACGCCTCGCTGAGTCTCCGTTTCAACTTGTGTCCAAAGCGTGGATTTCTAACTATCTACCAGTCTTTGAATCGTGTTGATCGGCCAAGTAAAACCAGAGTTATGACCAATAATAAACGTTTGGAGCTCCTTACGGCTTTGGTCTGGTCCACTTGTTTTACTCCTTTTTCAATCTTTACCAGGAAACCCAAGTGATCCCAGACGGGTGGTTTTAACCACGGTGGAGAGTCTTCCAGCTGTTAGCATTAGCATCCCATTAGCATTAGCCATATGTCACGGAAGCACCAGATGGAGAATAAATGGTCCGTGACTTCTTGTGTTCCACTGGAAACTCCTACCAGTCCCTCCAGGAATTCACGATGCTGCATCGCAACAATTAACGCTAATTCAACCAATCTCCATGAATTCTGCCCCACCTTGCCATTTCGTCCAATCACCGCCACTTTTCTTCAATTTCATCCCGCCTCCCGTGAGTTCCACCAATCACAGCAGTCCCCAGTAATGCACGTACGTCACCGGATTCACTTCCTTGTTTATGGTTTGAAGATACAGATACGTATGCAACAAAAACTACTGCAAAACTATTCCCTGATGTTCTTCACCAAAGCGGAGCTAAACTGTTTTCACCCCGTGGAATATTGAGGTGGAATAGCTGCTGCAAATTCAGACATTTTAGGAGCAACAATCTGGAAAAACACCCAAGAAATCCTGGAGGGACTGTCCTACTTGTTTTTAGTTCTGCAATACTGTGAAACTGTGAGACGGAGAAGGTCATCCACAACTGTGGGCACTACGAGGTTCACAAATAAAACAATTCTGTACATCAGCCATTCTTAGCAGTCTTAAAATTTTCATACCGTGGTACACATCTGTACTGAATGATTCAGTTTGGTGTGTTGTTACACCCCTAATATATGCCATCATAGTGACGTCCAAAGTTGGTGACAGGAAACAGCTAGATTTGGTGTTTAGATTGTGACACCTGGATTGGATATAAAACGGATTTGGTTGCAGTTTTTAACATAACTTAAATCAGTTTGTCAGCCCTGGAAACTTCATTGTCTACCTGCTGTCCTTATTAAGTTATAAGGCTCAGAAATTATGGAAAAAATAAAGTAAATAAAGCAATAAAATGCCTGCAACTCTGAAAATACCCAAACTTGGCATGGCTTCATAAAATATACTAAAACTATCCTACAGAAACCACCAACGGATGTTTCATGACCCCTCTGCTAGAACTCAGTTTCCTACAGCTGAGGATAAAAGTGCAGCCCATTGATCCAGTCTATACCTGCTTGTTCAGGGTCACTGGGGCGTTATGTTTTCCCAGCATGCACTGAGAAAAAGGTAAGAAAAAGCCTCCACACTTGGTTGGTCTGAGCCAGCAGACATCTCTGATCTCCTCTTCACCCGAGCTGTGCTTTGCCTTTTCACTGTCAAAGAAAACCTCAGCAACAAGGTGAGAAAATACACCAGCAGCGAACATAAAGGTCACGACCCGTCCAGCAGCAAAGCGCGATTCATCAAATGAAAACCTTCTCTGGGAGAGTTTAAGTAGGTTTATGTCATCTTTCTGAGAGCTGCTGTGGACGAAGGAAAACAGCTGCAGACGCTGAACGACAACAAACGTTCTACTTTAATTAAAAATGGCAGCAAGGCAAGCATCTGTGTCGTTGTTTTGCACTAAAATTATGAATCAGCAATCAATAAATCTGCTGGGTTTTTTTAAAATCAATTATTTTGTGCTTAATTTTTCTGACATTAGAGGAAACATTTCCATCACAGTTTCCCAACCAACAATCCAAAACTTAAATATATTCAAATTCAGCCTCAACATCCCGACCACTGACAGGTGAAGTGAATAACATGGATCATATTGGTACTATGAGGTGTTCTGATGGAGAACCTGGATCAGACTTAGACACCCAGATAAACATGGTCCCACAACAAACACACTCCCTCATGCTGATGGAAATCCCAAATGTCCCTGGATGAAAATGCACCCCACCACATGGAAACAACACCAACCAATCAGGAACATGTGGAGGAACATGACAATGGTCCAACCATAGACATATATACTTAGACGCCGCATTGACTGTGGAGGGACGTGCCTAAAGCTCCGCCATCTTGGTACAGGGCTAGCAGAGGGGGGAGTGAATGTAAGTCTATGGAGGTAAGAGGTACTCCACAATCTTAAAGTAGAATTATTCACTGAATTTTCAACCGATGCTTGGATGCTTTTGTTCTATTTATGTCTGCCTGTCCGTCCTCCATGTCTGATGTTTGTAACAAACAATATATGTTGACAACTGATGGATTTATGATGACTTTTATAGTGCAGACATGTCATTCCTCTGTAGACGTAATGCACTGTAGGGGCGAGTGGCACTGTACCAAGATGGCCGCCGCGTAGGCACGTCGGCTCCAATCGGCAGCAGCAGTCAACGCGGGGTCTACGTATATATGTCTATGGGTCAACATGTTGATGTGACCTCCAGACTTCCTACAGCCCATTCTGATCAAGCATCAACAGGATGCAGTGGAACCAGTTGGATTGACAGAGGCCCCACTGCACAAGCCAGAGTAGCCAAAGGATCCAGTGGTTCCAGACCCCATAGGACCCCCTGAGAGGTCCTCTGGTCCAGTGGTTCAGAGTATTTTGGACATTGCAGAAGATGGAACCAGACAATTTATAATAAGATTACATCTGTCTGGGGAACTATTTGTTCCACTTGGATCAGATTATCTACTAATATTTTAGTTTTTGTGGTGCAACTTGTCAAACCTGCTCAATCAGCTCAAGGAAAATTTAAAAAAATTTCACGACCAAGTATTTCATATTAAAGTATTCTACATGTTTAATTTTGCTTTATTGTGACATTCAGCCACATATGGTTCAGAAAATACCACTAGCCGACTTCTGTATTATCATTTTTTTCTGGTTAATGTGAGCTTACAGATGGAACTTTTTCATGACAGCTTCAATTTTTCTTTCATATTTCAACTCACCCAGACTATCTGATCTACTTCTCCAATACTGCAGACTGTGAATTAAAGACATGATGAGAAATAACAGTCAAAATATCAGGTTTTTACCTTTAATAGCTTCTGAAATATTGTTTAATAGACCTCAAAAGTGTGAATAAAACCTGATTAAAGAGGGTAAACGTGCACTTTTTTAAGTTTATCTCAGAAAGTAGTTGCTAAATCAAGCCAACACTTCACAAATACTATTTTAAACATCCATGATTTATAATATAAAGCTTTAAAAAGATCAGATATGTTTGAGCAGAAGGCCTCTGATGATTTTAGACAGAATAACCCTTTTAAAGACGATGAAATCACAGAATATATAGTTTTGTTCCCTCATAAATGACTCAAGCTGATTAATTTATCATCCAAATGGTTAGAAATTATTTTAATAGTTGACAAATAAATGATTAATTAAATTATTGCGTGATTTGAGACGCAGGGAAAATGTCAGTTTAAGCTAACAGCATTAAGCTAACAAGCTAACTTACCGTTAGCCGCTAACTCCTCTTTGCTAGCATCGTCCAGCTTCTCATTTCCTGGATAAAACGACTCAAAAACAACAAAAAACTTCGCATTTTGACTTAATAAACTTCTATCTAATAATTTCCGCCATTTGTTCCTCTTCTTATCGCCACTTTCCTGTTTAAAAACTGCCTCCTTTTCGAGGAACCCGCTTCCTCTTAGCCGGAGCGCTAATCAGCGCACCCGCCGTTAGCTGAGGGAGCGCTTGATCTGAGCCACTTTGCGGGTCGAGCCGGGCGGAGTTAAACGACGTGTGGCTCAATAAAGGGAGAGCAGCGTGTGTTATGACGAAACAGGATCTAAAATCTAAAAACGAAAAAATAAACTTGGATATATACAAAAAGAATGAATAAATAATAACAGAAATGGAAAGGTTTTGTTTGTTTTAGTGTCTGAGGTGTTGAAAATGAACGACATCTTCTTCTAAATTAACTGAATCCAACTAAACTTTAGAGTTGTTTCATTATCGGTGAAGTTAAAGTGTTTTGTTGTTGTTGTTGTTTATGCCCTATGGCTGTTTAGTCCATTTAATAGGAATTAAATATTCAACTTGGGTTTACTGGAACACGATGATAATAACAACACTGCTGGAATAAATGAAGCCGTTACCAAAGAGCAAATTAAACGCAGTCCAGAGACACTGTTGATAATATTCTACATCCTGCAGGCACGAGTCCCCGAGCTCCACCTCAGAGATCAATCCTGAATACAGAGAGACATGAAACACATTTAAAAAGACACAAAAGAGACACCGAAGAGATGCAATAAGAGGCATGTTAACGACAATAAGACACAAAAAGAGGCAAACTCACTATAAAGAGAGCAAAAAAGAGACAAAACGGCCCGAAAGAGACGCAAAAAGACGTAAACTTACAGCAGATAGAGGCAAAATGACAACAAAGAAACACTAAAAGAGACTAAATGACGACAAAGAGACACAAAAAGATCCAAACTTATAACCAAAAGATGTGAAACAACAACAAAAAGGGGCAAAATGAGCGCAAGAAATCTCAAAAAGAGGTAAAGTTACAGAAGAGACATGCAAAATAACAACAAAAAAGCAAAATAATTATGAAAAAACACAAAAAGAAAAGTACAAACAGACACAAAAACAGCCCAAATGGCAGCAGGGAGACCGACACTGAGGCAAAATGACTGAAAAGAAGCATAAAAATGAGCAAAGCGACAACAAACGAACACATAAAGAGACCAGTTTACTACAAAGAGATGCAAAAACAGACAAAATGACCACAAAAAGACAAAAGAAGAGACAAGTTTACCGCAAAGAGACACAGAAAGAAGCAAATTCATGACAGACAGACGTAAAACAATAACGAAAAGAAGCAAACGACTTCATATAAGTGACACAGTGAGAGACGAAATGACAGCAGACACCCAGAAAGAGACTAAAACACACAAAATGACTACAAAGACACACGAAACAAGACTATAGTAGTACAAACGGACACAAAGGAGACCCAAAAGGAGGCAAATTTACTACAAAAAGATCGAAAACCACTTCTTTAGCCTCCTTATATTTGGCTCAGAGGCTCTTTACTTTTATTTAGCATTGCAGCCAGGACCGTTTATACCCACGCTCAACCATTTCTTTGGAAATGTTCTTCAGTCCCTCCAGGACGTTTTTCCAGATTGTTGCTCCTAAAATGTCTGAATTCGTGGCAGCTTTTCTAAAAAATTACGATGTAAGTTTTGATGTTTTAAGCGTATTTGTTGTGATAAAATTGCGGGAGACGGTAAAAAATTGCTAAAAAGTTGCATTTTTTTCTTTGTTTTGTTTAATTCATTAAAAATGTTAAAAGTTTAAAAAGTTACTTCCACATCCTGCCACACGCGTGTTCACACACACACGCTCACAGCTCGTCACGTCAGTTAATGAATCTAACTGACCTTCATTGTTTCAGTGCTGCCACAGATCTGGATCAACAGCTTCATCACGGTGGTTTGTCTGGTCTGTGGTCCGCTGGTTTCACCCATTCTCCTGATATGTTTACGGTAGAAAAGTGTTTGTCAGTGGATGGTTTTGGTTTGTGTTCCACCTCAATATTCCACGGGGTGAAAACAGTTTAGCTCCGCTTTGGTGAAGAACATCAGGGAATTGTTCTGCAGTAGTTTTTGTTGCATACGTATCTGTATCTTCAAACCATAAACAAGGAAGTGAATCCGGTGACGTACGTGCATTACTGGGGACTGCTGTGATTGGTGGAACTCACGGGAGGCGGGACAAAATAACGGAAAAGTGGCGGTGATTGGACGAAACTGCAAGGTGGCGTAGAATTCATGGAGATTGGTTGAATTAGCGTTAATTGTTGCAGCATCGAGAATTCCTGGAGGGACTGGTTTTCAAAAACCGCCCGGTTCCAATAAGACCCCTGGAGTTGGTCCTGAATAGAGCTGTCCCCCCAAATATTAAAGAACTCCTACACCTACACTGACTGGACTCCACATTATCGTCCTCCATGGTTGTTGTTTTTGTTCCTGCTTAAACACAGAATAGAGACGTTTGTCGTGTATCAGTGACATGAAGGTCGGATAAATGTGACCTGGCTGTTCAGACAGAAGTCGCACGGCTAAAGATCAGACACCTATCGGATTTAGGACCACATATCCAAGTGTCCTGGGTCGCATTTGAAAAAATCGGATCTGTGTTGTTCAGACTGTCATGAAAAGATCAGACACAGGTCTCATAGGGGGGAAAAATCAGATTTGGGTCACTTTAGTCTGCAGTCTGAACGTAGCCTCAGACAAACTCAGGTGAACGAACTCGCAAAAAAAATCAGATTTCACAAAAAAATCCAAATTGAGCGTTAAGTCCTGCAGTCTGAACGTACAAACAGAGCTGAACTTACTACAGGTCGATGCAAAACAACAACAAAAGGACTACAAAGGGACACAAAAAGAGGTCAAATTTACCACAAACACATACAAAGAGATTCAAAAAGAGGCAAAATGATTGAAAAGACATAAAACAACAACAAGAAGAAGCAGCACGACCACATAAAGAGGTAGAATTAGTACAAAATGACACAAAGAAGTGCTGAAGTGACTGAAAGAGACACAACAGAGGCAGAAGGACCATAAAGAGACACTGAACAGGGCTGAGATCAGTTGTGTTTTATATTATATGGTTAAAAAACACCCCAATAACAGAAAAAGCAACGGCCTCCATGTCGTCTTACTCATTACTTCTCAACCTGAAGCGTAAATTCTTTCATAATCGTTCATAACAAAGCTGGAGATAAGTGGAATCAGAAGCTCGTCTATTTTCAACACAGCTGAAGGCATTTAAAATCTTTTTAACCAGCAGAAATAAAGATCACAGCCACAACAACCAGAAAACCTGTCCTTCCTCCAGTAAAATGCCTGGTAGCTCAATAAACACATTAAACGTCCAGGTTAGACTGATCACAGCGTCTCCTTCCCTTCACGCTCTCTGATGTTTGCATGAGAACGTATTAGGAGTTAAACTGATCCCTGAGCGTCGACACGTTGACCGACTCCTCCTGCTCTCATTTTAGATATGTGACTCCTGCACCGGGGCTCAAGCCGGCCTCTGCTCCTGGAAAGGTGCTCAGAGATTATAGAAATGCTTCCTGCGGCTCTTCTCTGAAGGATTGTCGAGGCTTTTTTCTCCCTGCTGCTCTCTGAGGACATGAAGTCTGTCATCGAGCAGCTCTCTGAAGCCTCCCGACCCTCGTCCGTCTTTATTTTACCCTTTAATTTACCTGCACATCAGAGGGAAATTTGTTGCCATAGCAACCCCCGGGTTACCTGAGCACACTGATGTTTAACTGGACTCAGGGATGGAGGCAGCGGCTCGGGAATCCTTCATGTCGCTGCAACACTTTTCTCTTTTATCATGATCAAAGTCTGGACTCAGATCAGCCTGTTTTCACTAATTAATGCTTAAATGAGGTCTGATTGACTCGTTTAGTTTGACGTATTTACAGTTTAAACCATGTTTCTGACGGATTCACTGCATTTTATCCTGCTGCAGGTTAATTCTGATAAATAGTGGTGGGAGAAAGAAGAGCCGTTTAAGAACAGATAGATAGAAACTTTATTCATCCCTCAGGAAACTGTGGTTCCAGCAGTGGTTCAGCACCGACAGTGTAACAGAGCTGTAGATAAAACACACAGATCAGAAATAATACATTAATAGAAACTATTATTAAAAGACTTTTTGCATCCCAGGAAGACAACATACTCAGAAAATGGAAAAAACAAACAGAAAGTGAGAAAAATTTACTACAAAATGACACAAAAAGAGACGAAATGACACAAAAATAGACAAAAAAGAGACAAAATGACAACAAAATGACACAAAATGTCACAAAATGACAACGAAAAGACACAAAATGACACAAAAATAGACAAAATGTCACAAAATGACAATGAAAAGACACAAAATGACACAAAATGACGCAAAATGACAATGAAAAGACAAAAAAGAGACAAAATGACAATGAAAAGACAAAAAAGAGACAAAAAGACAAGAAGAGGAAACATCGTTACACAGATACAAATGAGGCAAATTTACGACAAAAAAGAGGAAAAAATGACACAGAAAGACACAAAAGGAGAGAAAAATGACGACTAATGACAGACCAGGTCTCATATAGAGATTAAAAAAAATGTTTAGAGTTAAAAAATTAAAACTAATCAAGTTAAAATGCTCCTTAGAGAACAAACAGTATCTGTGTACAACCACAGTATAACATTAGGTGAGTGGAGGGAACAGCCTCGACTGATTTATAGTGAATTCTATTGGATCAAAACGTTTCTTGAAGCTGGAAATGACATAAAGAAAAGACAAAACCTAGTTAATGGTGAATTTTAGCCGCTTTAATGTTTTTATTTTAGATTTTTACTACAAATCCTTCGTCTGAGATTCTTCAGACCTCTAGAAACTGTTCCAAACGCTCTTTGACGAGTCAAGAGGAGAAAAAAGTCACTTTGAGTAGTTTTTTTTCTCATGTTTGTTTGTTTTTTTGTTTGCTACCAAGTTGAATTTCATGAAACTTAATGCAGCGAGAGCAAAAGTTCTGGTCTGGACTGAAATGACTTCCTATAAAACTGACAGATGTTTTGTTGATGGTTCCACATAACCTTCACCAGTTGCTGATTAAACTCCCAGAAACTCATCTTCAGCTCGTCAAAGTTACACATTTGGAAGCTTTTACCATTAAAATAATCCAATCCTGCTTTAAATATGTCTTAGATTTAACTCCAGGCTGTAGATTCCTCTAGAAAACACCTAAAACACCACGAGAACAATGTAAAAGAGCCTCATCTTCACAGGAAAACCTTTAAATCCTGCTTTTACTTCACTAAAAAACAACAACCAGCCCACATGAAGAATCTGTTTATATGAAATATTTTATTGGACATATAAAACAGGCGTGAAAACACAAGACGCTGGAAATAAAACGAACAAACCCTGTAGATGTGTGAAGACATCCAGACGTTTTAGTGACGAGTCTTCAGATTAAATCAAACAGTGAGCAGGAAGAGAAAGAAAACGTGTCTAAAGAACCGACAATCACAACAAGGTCCACATGTTTTAATCTACAGGTGAAGAATTCAGACGGGACTTCTAGTGATTTGATGCTGAAGATGGGATTTGGTTGAAAAAGCTGCTCTGCTTGATTTGTTTTAACCATATAAAGGTGAAATATTAACGTTCCTGTTCGTTAAAAAAGCACTTTTTCCAAATGAATTGTGGATTTTTCCAGAATTACCGACCAGTAAAGTGAAGCTTCGTTATCAGAGGTGGACTCTTGAGCTTTAATCACATCCTATGGTCTTCCTCAGCAGTCTGATTCATTATTTCTTGAATTTCCTGCACATAAAACCTGCTTATGTTGCATATTCAGTTGTTTAAATGTCCAAAATGTTTCACCTTCACCGTTACTGTGCACAAAGCAGCGGTGGAGCCGTCGTTAATGTGACGTTACGATGAATTAATGCTAAAAAAGAGGCACAAATAAGAACTGAGTGAGGCTTTACATGCTACATGATGCAGCCTGGGGCGTTTCCATGATCAGAACATGTCGATCCTCTTCAGCTCTCATATCTGGATGCATGAGTTCGTCTGCAGCAGCTGAGGAGCCCCGTGACTTCCTGCCTCGGAGCGCCCCCCGGTGGCCGGAGCTCCTCTCCTGGACTCGTCCTCTCAGCTTCTCCGTGGATCCGGATCAAAGTGCACGTCATCCCCGGTGCTGTTCCTCCAAACGTCCCTGCAGCGCTGAGAGTCCGTCCAACACGCCAATTAAGGCGTCGCCGGGGGAACGGCAGCTCGTTAATTAAAAACAGAACCCAGCCACTGTCTGGAGCTGTTTGGAAAATAATTAAAAACACTAAGGGGAGGAGGGGCAGACGCTCGCTGCACGTCTGGCTCGGTGTTTCCCACGAGTCCCTCCACCCTGATGGCTTCATCGCATCTCCATCGATGAGAAGCCTAAAGAGCCACGCAGACGCACGGATGCTTGAGGCAAACCGGCAGGATTCCCTTGTTGATCTGGTGGAACTCCACCAGCTGCAGCAGGTCGATGAACAGAGTGACGCCGTCGTCCATCGTCAAGTATTTCCTGCCTCCTTCCTCGAACTGCACAGACGAACATGAACACAGTTAATGTACAGAGATATGACAGATAACAACATTTAATTAGGTCAAAACGCTGCTGCAGAGTTTGTCGGTTTGTTATCTGGGTCACAAAACTAAGTTCTGCTAAATATTCTGGCTGAATTCTGACAATATCACCTTTTCAGACTTGTATCAATCTTAACTGGGAGTCTGTTTTAAGAGTTCAACATTTCCAGAAATAAAACTCCCACAGATATGAAGTTTGGTGACGACACAGACAGAACAGTCTCCAGTAGATCCAACTGACTGAATGGATCCAGCAGAGGACGATATTTGAATTATTGGGTCTCAAAAATGGGAAAAAAGTGCAAAATTTTCCACTGAGGGCAGCGACGTGGTCCCAGAAAGTTCCAGTAAGTGTAGATAAATATAAGTGGATCAATGTTTCCCACTAAAATACAGTCTTTGGTCGACATTTCACCAACTTTTAACATCAAGTATGGCAAGATAAGGGTCCAGTTTTTGGCTATTTTGACCAAACGTTGATGTGGACTCTTGGGTGGAAGCAAAAGCTGCCGTTCATGGGGGTCTGGATGCTGGTATTACATATGCAAAGCTACCAGCTGCTTCCATGTTGACGGGGTGGATGTCTGAGAAGTTTTCTGACTTGAAAGAACTAGTTATAGATGTCCTCAACACTTATCTGCTACAGCAGTGGTTCTCAACTGGTGGGTCGGGACCCAAAAGTGGGTCGCGAAGCCATTTCTGGAGGGTCACAGAAGCATGCCCCCCTCCTCCAAAGAAGTACCGGGATAAAGTCTTTTATTTTAAAGGACGTGTTTCTTATGACACAGTTTGCTTTCAATAGCAGGATATTTAGTGGCGGTGACACCAGTAGTTTCCCACTATTAACCTCTAGATCTGTCTCTGCCAGCTTATTGGAGAAATTTATGTTAAAACGAGCCAAAAATGAACCAAAATGTGCTCAGAATCTGTCAAAATGGGTCAAAATATGCCCCAAAAGTTGGCAAAAGTGTCTAAATATACCAAAATGAGCAAAAAAATAAGCCAAAATTTTCTAAAGTTGTGTCAAAATGCATTCAGACTACACCCAAGTAAACCTTCATTTGTTAACAGGAACAGCAAACTCCAAAAATATGGGTCGCGACCATTAATAATAGAGACATAGTGGGTCCTGAGGCTGGACCAGTTGAGAACCACTGGTCTACAGCATTAATGCCATTCAGACCTCGTCCACATGTAGCCAGGTATTTTAAAACCAAATATCCTTCCCCCCTTCGTCTAGACAAAAACTTACGTACACACCACCTCGTTTTCATCCACTCCTAACCGCATAAGTGTGTTTTAAGCACATTCATAATCATGCCAGACCTCTAGGGGGCAGCAGATCCTCAAATCATATCCAATCAGAGTAAAGCTTCCGGCAAAGTGATGCAAAATAACCGTCCTGAATGTCGTCCTTCACCTGTGTTGTTGAATGTGAAGCAGCGTCTGGGCTTGTAAAAACAAGCAAGAAACAGCGCCCATAGACATATATACATAGACGCCGCATTGACTGTGGAGGGACGTGCCTAAAGCTCCTCCATCTTGGTACAGGGCTAGCAGAGGGGGGAGTGAATGTAAGTCTATGGAGGTAAGAGGTACTCCACAATCTTAAAGTAGAATTATTCACTGAATTTTCGACCGATTTCCAAACGGTTTGGTTTGTTAAAAACGTCACACATGTAGCTTTGACACAGGATGCTTGGATGCTTTTGTTCTATTTATGTCTGCCTGTCCGTCCTCCATGTCTGACGTTTGTAACAAACAATATATGTTGACAACTGATGGATTTATGATCACTTTTATAGTGCAGACATGTCATTCCTCTATAGACGTAATGCACTGTAGGGGCGAGTGGCACTGTACCAAGATGGCCGCCGCATAGGCACGTCGGCTCCAATCGGCAGCAGCAGTCAACGCGGCGTCTACGTATATATGTCTATGACAGCACCAACCTTGTGAGGGCGTCCAGACTGTTTCTGAATGTAAACACAGGTCGCATATGTGACGTAGGAACATGTTTAGTCCAAGGCAGTGACGTTTCGAAATGCAAAACTCCGGTTCTTGACGTCCACATAAACAGAGAATTCACAAATCTTCACTTTGGTCGGAGGTTTTTAAAAGTGTCGTTTTTAATGCGGTGAATCTGCGTTTTCTCGTGGACGACAGGACAAATGGTAGAAAGATATCTTAGTTTGTGAGACACCCGGCTACGTGTGGACAAAACGTGTCTTTGAGAGAACAAAAGGAAACTCACGGGAATGACCAGGTAGTGTTTGGTCTTCAGCTTGTAGCACAGCGACAGGACGAAACACTGCGAGTGCTGCTGACTCTCACGAATCAGAAACATCCTGCAGAGACACAGAAGCTTAACTTAAAACATCAGACTGAGCAAAGAACAGGAGTGAGACTGGAGACACATTATGAACTTGTAAAATGAGCCTCCGTTAACCGACGTGTTTCTAAAAGCCATGAGAGGAAGAAGCAGCCAGAAAACAGCAGCGAGACAAACATCCTGCAGGAGTTTGAACGCTCGGCTGATCCCCTTCCCTACATGAAGCTCCTCCTCACCCGTCCACCAGGCCCTGCTTCTCTATCAGCCTCTGGGTCTCTTTTCTGGACACGCCGCCATGAAACCACGGCTGCGTCTTGTGGATGGCTGGAAGCAAACAACAAAGACACGAGGAGGAGGAGGGTTACTCAGCAGAAAGCCCAGGATCAGGACTCAGGTTCCTCTAAGGTGGACTTACAGGAGGGTCTGGCTGCAGAGTTCAGGTTGGGCAAACTGCACCTCAGAGCTTCTCTCCTCTGTTTTAAAAGACAAACACAGATATCAGACATTCAGACATCACTGCATCCAATCTTCTTAGAGGGTAATTCAACTTTCCGACATCCTGTGACTCCAAAAACATTTTCTGCAGACGGTCCATGAACCCTCTGAGCCCCCACCTGAGAGCTTGAAAGGCATGTTATCGATAAAAAAATACAATAAAAATCACCAAAATCACAGAATTTATCAGAGCCAGGAGCTAGATGAACTCTAAAAAATGCTGGATTTAGTCTGTGACGTCAGAAAAACGACTAAATCTCCATCAAAATCACTTCATTCTAAAAAATTAGCCAAAAATAAACCCTTTGCTCGATCTAGGTTCTGTAAAAAACTAAAAATTCTGCTGTGCAACCTGGAAGCCATGAGTGACTCGGCAGTGACCTGCAGCCACATACTAAAAATTCAGCAACTTCTCGGCTGACCTGCAGGTTGTACTCACACAGATAAAAGTATGAAAACAACCAACAAACGTTAGCAGTGAAATATCTAATAAATATCTGGTGGTTGCCGTGGCTGTGGCGCTGGCTGGCTGCGGGTAGTGGCTCGGTTTGGGTTGGGGCGCGCCTCTGGGGGCGGGGTCCGTGGGTCCACTGTGCTTCCTCAGGGCCTGGTGTTGGGGGTATGTGGGGCGCCTTCCAGTTGGCGGTGCTGACTCCCCGCCCGCTCACGCTCTCTGGGCCTGCGTCTGGGCCCGGCCTCGGTTTCCTCTGGCTGGCTCCCGGTGGTAGCCTGCTTGGGGTGGGGCTGGCGGCCTTCCCTACAGTGGGGCACCCGGCCCCTGTGTCTGGCCTCCCGGGCTGCGGGGGGCCTCCCGCCTCCTCGGGGGTGGGCAGGTTGGGTGGGGTGTGGGCGGGTGGGGTGGCTGGGGATGGGCGTGGGGTGGCGAGTGGGCTTGTCCTTGGCGCTCTGGGGGTGTCGGTTTCTGCCTCCTCCTGGTCTCTGGGTCCGCGTGCTTGTCTATGGCCCGGGTGGTCTTCTGGGTGATGCCTCCTGGATGCTCCCCGGCCTGGGATGTGGGGGCGCTTGGCCGGCCTGGCCCTGCTGACTCGTGGTAGTCGCTCTGGGCTTCGACACACATGCATGTTTGTTCAGGGCTTACCAACTCCTGCCGAGTCCCCTTGCTGAGAGCTGATGGGACCCGCCAGATTGTGCGGAGTCGCTCTTCAGACTTTGCACTAAACTCACGCCCTCTACACAGTCTTCCCTCACTCTGTCCTCTGGCGTCCTAACTCTGTATACTGTCAGGACTTTTGGTGTCCAATTTGTTTCTGTGTTGATTATTTGTTTCCAGTTGTCAGATGTGGGATTGGTTGTTGGGAATAACACGGCACGTTAGAGCACTCTTATAGGATTCATATAGCACTGCCCGTCTTTACCCTCCCTGTTCGTCTTGTCTCACCCTATCCCCATTCACTCAGGTGCAGCACTGCCCCCTCTGGCTCATGATAGGAAAATTCAATAAAGAATGACAGCTTAGCCTCCAGGGGGGCCGGTGATGGTCACGCACACTCACTAAATATTAATATATTTTGCTGCAAGACTAAAATATGCATTGATCTCATTAAAGTTGACTCCATTGTGTGGTGTTAAACGATGAGTATAAATGCAGACCAAAAAAAAAAAAGCTACAGCTACACGTCCAAATTTAAACCCGCTAATGTTTTTGGCTTATTATAGTCAAAGACGCCTCGGCTGCACCTGATCCTCGCAGTTTAAGTTGACGGTATCAGCCTGGACGATGCATCAGTCGCCCTCTCAGTTGGTCTAAATGCACTGGAATCTATAAACATGGCAAAGCTGCCTGAACGAGGTGGGACTTTATACGAGAACCACTTGTCTTCTTCTCTTTAAACGGGCTCTAAATGCGACGTCAGGACAAATTAAACCCTGGAGGCTGCAGCACCATCACCTCCGACTCCCCTCCACCCTCACCCTCCAGGCCTGGCCCTCCTCCCTCTCTGCGCTCTGGGCCTCCGTTGGGTTCTGGATGACCCGGCCTCCGGCTTTCCCCGAGAAGTCCATGGCCACCAGGCTGGCCTCCGACTTGCACTGCGGTTAAACAAACAAACAAACAAACAACACGTGAGCTGGTTCTGTAAATAAAGGTCCTCCAGGTTCATGCGTCACATCCGATCAGCTCACTTTGCCATCTGCCAGCTTTGATCCTTCCAGGCTTCGAGGAGCCGACTGGGACAAGTGGTAGTTACACTGGAGCTGCTTCCCGTACTGAGCAAACAAACAAACAAACAAACAAACAAACAAACACGCTGTTCACTGATTTTACAGGCCACACTGGGATAAAACAGTCGACAGGATGAGACGATTAAACACCTTGAACAGTCTGAAAGCAGACGTCCAACACGTTCGCGTTTGTTCGTTGTCGGCGCAGAGAATCTTCAGGTCCTGGACCCGGATGGGGCTCCTGGAGGGCTGCAGGGACACAGAGGGAGGAGGTCACTACAGCTGGACCAGAAACCATGGCAACGAAGGAAACAAACAAAAACAAACAACAAGTAACAACTGTGAGAATGATAGGAGGAGGAGGAGGAGGAGGAGGAGGAGGAGAGGAAGGAGGAGGAGGAGGAGGAGGGGAAAGAGGAGGGGGAGGAGAAGAAGAAGACGACAACAATGAAGAAGAAGAAATAGGAGGGGGAGAAAGAGAAGGACGAGGAGGAGGAGGAAAAGTAGGAGAATAAGAAAAAGGAGGAGAAGAAGGAGAAGGAGGAGGATCAGAAAGAGAAGGAGGAGAAGGAGAAAGAGAAGGAAAGGACAATGACGATGATGAAGAAGGAGAAGAAGAAGGAGGAGGAGGAGAAGAAGAGAAAGAGAAGAAGAAGAAAAAGGAGGAAGACGAGAAGAAGGAGGAGGAGAAAAAGGAGGAAGAGAAGAAGGAAGAGGAGGAGAATAAGAAGGAGAAGAATGAGGAGAGGGAGGAGAAGAAGGAGAAGAAGAAAAAGGAGAAGGAGGAGGAGATGAAGAAGAAGCAGGAGGAGGAGAAAAGGGGAAGAGGAGGAGGAGACAAAGAAGAAGAAGACGACGACGACGAAGAAGAAGAAGAAATAGGAGGGGGAGAAAGAGAAGGAGGAGGAGAAGAAGGAGTATAAGGAGGTTTGTCTCTCCAGCACCTCTCAGACTGTGGTTCTCAGCCAGCTCTAACATTCACTATGAAGCAGCTCCATGAGGAGGATCAGGATCGTTTCCTCCAAGCAGACAAAAGCAGCTTCAAAGGTCTTTACTGAGGGACGACCTGAGACCTTCTTAGACACAGAAGATCTTCACCTGCAGTCTGTCGAACCAACGTAGTTTACTAAACCCTGAAACTCTCCATGTGTGAGGATGATCCACTTGTCCATCAGCAGAATGAAGAACAGCTTGACTCCCTGCTGGACCCTGATCCATTACCCTGAGGTGTTTCATGGACTCCTTCCTCCTCCTGTCTGAGATGAAGGACTCACCTTGATGCAGAAGGTGAAGTCTGCCGGGGCTCCGTACAGCTTGCGGCTGTTCACCACGGTGTAGACGTTCAGGTCGTCCAGGTCGGCCACGTACTGCAGGTGACGAGGCTCCTGGAAGCACGAGGCAGACACCCGTTACTAAGCTCTCCTCCCCTGGAGCAGGAGCCGTGAGTGAGGAGGCGTTCTGACCTTGGAGGAGCCCTTGGTGGAGCTGTAGAGGCCGGAGCGCCGCAGGAAGAAGTAGACCTTCTTCCAGGCTTTACGGCTCGGTTCCTTGACGTGAAGGAAGCCCTGGATCTCCGGACACGTTCCAGACCTCAGCAGGTTCTGGGGAGTAAACAGGGTCAAAGAGCCGCATTATGGGATAAAACTCCTGAACCAGTGTGGAATAAACTTGTTACATGATGCATCAGCTACTACAAAATGCAGGTGTTGCACTGTTTTATGAAGAAAATGTGATAATCTGGTGCAAAAACATGATCAAAATGTGTGCATTTCCATGGATTTCAATGAGAGGGTCCAAGCTTTATAATGGGAGGACATCAGGTCCTGGAAGTAACAGGTGGAAGGTGCTTTTCTAAAGTATTCAGAGGGTTAATCATCAGTCATATTGTCTAAAGGCCGGGTCACACTCCAGGATAATCAGGCTGATTTCTGTCCCGATCTCCTTACGATCAAAACCAACAAAGACCCGACTGTCTGATGTTTGCAAACCACATGGTGTCTGATGTTCCTGTGGGGGGTTAAGAGGGATTTTGTCCGTTCTGATCCGCTCGGAAGGAGAGATCGTACATAAAGAACATGTTTAATATTTGCGACTATAAACCATGTAGTGTGTGGGGCGAGCACGCTCAGTGTGTGATGTCACCAGATTTAAGCCAATCAAAACGCGAGCTGACTCAGCTGACTGACGGAACAGGAAGTAAAACAAACAAGTAGAGTTACCGTCACTAAAAATTAATCAGATTAATCATGATGATGGATTAATCCGCACTAACGAGTCAATTTTGACAGCCCTAAAGAATCTAAATAATCTACTAGATAGATGTACTGTACTGTAGTGTCACCAGAATCACTGCAGCCATCAACTGCAGCTACACTAGAGTTATTGAATATTTGTGTCGTGTTTCTCTTCACTGTTCCAGCGGTTTTGTAATTTGCAGACGGTCCCTGGACACTACAGCTACTGTTGATAAAGCTGGGCTTGTAGCACATTGTCTACCTGACAACGATGGAAAGAGGCATCGATTATGATTTGACAACGTGTCACTAATGAGTTATTGACGCTGGAAGTCTGAATCTGTGAACATGTTTCCAACTTTAACGAACTCTCAGTCGGTAGTGTGCAGCGGTGGCAGAGCTCCTTCTGGTCTGGAGGGTTGGTTTCACTTTGAACCTCACCGGAAAATTAAGTCGTTATAACGAGAAAACGGAGCGAAAAAATGAAGTTGGACCACGGCCGTCTAGCGCTTCCGTATTTACCTCACCTATAACACCTGGTTGTATTGTTGTTGCACCCAGCTACCCCTACAGGCTGGTCACAACAACATAAAACACCAAATATTTAAATTTTCATCAGAACATTTTTGATAACAACAACATACATTTGATCATAGATGGAATAAAGTTTATTTCTTTTCAGTATTTGTTTTGGTCTTTTGTCTGCTTTCTATCCAGTATAATAATATTAGACGTTTATGTTCTGCTAATATTTGCTTTTCAGTGCAGTTTCTATCTCTGTGAGCTTTCAAACACATTCTCTATCATAATGAATGCAGCTATATTTAATTTAGATTCGACCACTGAAACATCCTGCTGGTTTTTACAATTAATTCTTCTTTATGATTCATGCTGGTGTGATTAAAGTCATGTTGTTCTGATGGTATAATGGTATTTTATTACAAAATGTGGCGCTACAAGGGTTCTCGTTGGCGTTTAGCCGTACAGACGAGCAGCTGACATCTTGGAGAGGTCAGGCAGTGGAGTTTAACCTGATGAGTGCAGTAAATCCTTCAAGAGCGATTCAAGAGTCAGAGCAGCAGGTCTACCGTTTGTTTCCCGCCGTCGTTTATGTGCTGCAGTTCGTAAACCGGTGCGACTGATCTCACCTGGATGAGCTCTGATGACGTCATCCCCTTGCTGACATCAGCGCTGTCAGAGATCATGGTCTCTGGGAAGAAGAGCTGCAAGACAGGAAGAGGAAACATCGTCTGTCAGCTCATCAGCTCAGCTTTAACATCAAGCACGCAGACAAACACGCCTTGCAGGAGTCGTTCTCCTTGTTTAGGATGAATTAAAATGTGAAACAACAAACAAACAGAGCCTGAAGCAGGTTTTCACTCATGCAAAGTGAAGCAGACGTGGACACATGTCTGGTTTCTGGCCTTTTAAGTCGAATTAAACCCCAGTTTCACCATCATACTGTCCAAAGCAGGGACAGAATAAACATAATAAACTAAATAAACACTCTCACATATAGAACAATCATATTTAATGATAGAATCATCAGATTAGTGTGAGCTGGGCTTTTTTCCCAGTAAATACCATTAAATAAACAGCATTTTTCAGTCCTTAATAAACATAATTTGTCTTTCAAAAAACGACAAATATCTTTAAATATGTTTTGCTGATTTAAATACAGTAAAACCAGTGTAATTTCATGGTTGAACATTTTGAAGGAACAAATTATCATTTCTTAAAATACAGTTTTGGCCTGTTTTTATTCAAAACAGTTAACCAGTAATTTAAAAAAATAAATTAAAATAATCAGCGATTCTACCAGTTATTATCTGTAATTTCACAAAATGAGGAAAAAAATAATTAAAATAAAAAAGTAAAATAATTTTTCAACCCTTAACACACGTAATTTTACTTCAATAACATTCATTATCTTTAAAGGAACAATTTTAAAAATAATTAATAATAGCTTTTCTTCTGATTTCTGATGACCTTTTTTGTTTTAACAGTTAACATGTAAAATTTTATTTTTTTCAGTGATTTTAATATTTCATATCTGTAATTTAACAAAATGAGGAAAAAAATAATAAAATTAAAAAGTAAAATAATTTTCAACCCTTATTACATATAATTTTACTTTAATTGCATCCATTATCCCTGAAAGAACAATTTTAAAAAATAATTAATAAATAGCTTCTTCTGATTTCTGATGACCTTTTTTGTTTTAACAGTTAACATGTAAAGTAATTTATTTTTTCAGTGATTTTAATATTTCATATCTGTAATTTAACAAAACAGTGAAATTAGTAAAATAACTAAGAAATAAATCATAAACTTTCTTTATTTAATACACATAATTTTACTTTATATAGCAGCAAATACATATAAAAACATTTTAAAATAATTAAAATTAATATAAAAATAGTGTAACTTTGACATATTACAATTTATGAAAATATAGATTTTTGATATGGATGTTATTGACAGTTTTGCCGTTCGGTTTGCTTGTAAATTAATTCTATTTGGTGCTTATACCAGTTAAAATCTGTAAAATACCAGTAAATTCCTGTTAAAATGGGTTAACTTTGACAGTGTAGGTTCCCTCCTGTGCCTGCTGGGGGCAGCGTGGACCCACTTTGCTGCGACACCAGTGGGAGGTTCATGGAAACCAGTTTTCACAGTGAGCCTCAACAAAAGTGAGCCCTGATAAAACGTCTGCAGCGACACGAACCAGCTACAAGAACGTCTATTTCTGTCTGGATTTGCAGGGCTGTGGGCTGCGGCTTCGTACCATCGGCTTCCTGAAGAACTCGTACTTGGCGTAGTTTTTGCAGAACATGAACCTCGTGTCGCCTTTCAGAGACCAGGTGGCCTGAACCTCCAGCACGACCTCGTGGTCCTCCAGGCATCGTTCTGAGGGGACAGGATGAGCCGTGTGAGACTGAGACCTCTACTTCCCACCTGTAGCCTGTTAAAGCTGGAGCTGAGCGTTACCTAGACCCAGGGAGGGGTGCAGCTCCAGCAGGGCCCAGTTCTCCTGGTCGCTGCAGTGAGCCGTCTGGACCAGCATGTGGCAAACCTCTCTGGCTGTGGCTCCTCGAGAAACCCAGACCGAGCGGCTGTGGCTGTCCTCGCCGAACACCTTGATCAGCTGCAGAAACAGACGCATGCTTCAGCAACACAGCAGCATTAAACGCTGTAATAGAGCATCAGCTTCATAACGTTACAGTATTCCACGTGCAGTACAGGTGCATCTCATTAATTAGAATATAGCAGGAAAAGTGGATTATTTTCCATCAGACATTGTTCAAAGTGAAAATTACATGTTCTACACCAGGAGTCGGCAACCAGCAGCTCTGTCATCCTTCTCCTGAGGCTCCCTGTGGCTTTTGAAATCCCACAACGAGCATTTATTTATGTTTACTACAGCGAGCAGCGTCCAACGATGACGCTCCAGTGAAAGTTACCGTCTTTTCTCCACGCAGCCGCAAGCTGGTGCTTTTATTTTGACACTCAGGAATACCTTCTTACAGCTTGTTGACAGTGCAGGTTGACATAAACGCCGCTACCCTACACACTCATGGTGCTGACCATAGACATATATACGTAGACGCTGCATTGACTGTGGAGGGACGTGCCTAAAGCTCCGCCATCTTGGTACAGGGCTAGCAGAGGGGGGAGTGAATGTAAGTCTATGGAGGTAAGAGGTACTCCACAATCTTAAAGTAGAATTATTCACTGAATTTTCCACCGATTTCCAAACGGTTTGGTTTGTTAAAAACGTCACACATGTAGCTTTGACACAGGATGCTTGGATGCTTTTGTTCTATTTATGTCTGCCTGTCCGTCCTCCATGTCTGACGTTTGTAACAAACATTATATGTTGACAACTGATGGATTTATGATCACTTTTATAGTGCAGACATGTCATTCCTCTATAGACGTAATGCACTGTAGGGGCGAGTGGCACTGTACCAAGATGGCCGCTGCGTAGGCACGTTGGCTCCAATCGGCAGCAGCAGTCAACGCGGCGTCTGCGTATATATGTCTGTGGTGCTGACAACCAAATTAATAACCTCGAACTCCCATAATGCATTGCAGCACACAGTTCAGCCTTTGCGATCAGCTCTGCTATCGCTACATTATTTTGTTTTAGTTAGTTTTTCAAATATAATTCTAAATTTGAAGATTATGACATTAAAATAGGGCTGCTCGGTGGCTCGGTGGTTTGCACCGTCGCCTCACAGGTAGGAGATCCTCAGTTCACGTCCCGGTTAGGACACCTGGGATCTTTCTGTGTGGAGTTTGCATGTTTTCACCTCCTTCCTCCCACAGTCCAAAAACATGCTGAGGTTAACTGATGATTTTAAATTATCTATAGGTGTGAATGAGAGAGTGCTCAGTCGTCTGTCTCTATATGTGGCCCTGTGATAGACTGGAGACCTGTTCAGGGTGTCTGAGTCCAGCCCCCCCAGACCCTACAGAGGATTAAGCGGTGTCTAGATAAGGGATGGATGGTTGTGCTTCATGTTTGTATATTTTGGTTTTCTATTTGTTTGGACCTGTCTATCAACCGAGACTAGCTTGAGGAACCCTCTTAGGGCTGGTTTTGGCTTCTTATCAACATCAGCACACTGAGGCCAAGAAGCTGTCAGCCGAGCTGCAGTCAAACAGTCATCTGATGGTGTTTAATCGGCCCTGACAGCTTCACAGAGGGTTCTTCAGGTTCCTGCTAATTTTAGCCCGACACTGGGGCAGGTTTGTTTACTCCTAATCCTGTGTGTGTCTTTGCTTTGTCTCCGCTGGAGTTTCTGTTTACGACTCCGGTTTCGTGACTAATCCTGGAAAACACGGAGCTCATTTCCTCTTCCTGTCTCTCCGGGTTGATGAACCGGTGTGTTCACGATGCTGCTGAGGTCAACCGGGTGCAGGTCACGCTGCCGTCTGACGCGACGACGTCTGGAGGCTGCAACACGCTTCGAAAGGCAACAAACCAGCCGAACCTGAACGCTGCAGCCGTCAGCCGGCGAGTCCAGACCGGTCGGACGAGTGTCGGCGTCAGTCTGGGTGAATAACATCGCGTGGAAGGATTATCAGGATCATTTCCCTCAGTAGAAACATGTCGGTTTGACATCCGGTTGGTCCACCCTGACTTAATCTACTGTCTGCACCCTGGAAATGAAGCTAGCGAGGCTGGAACCACTGAGACCAGACCAAACATTCAGACGTGTTAAAGCTCTGGAAATAAAGGTGTCGAGGTATGAAAACCTACGGTGGCCCAGAAGGGTCAACGCAACAGCAAAGGCCACAACGGAAGTTAACCCACAACGGAAGTACGCAGCGGTCAAACGAACAGGCTTTGTTTCCAGGGGACGATATTTTCTGATGGACTGCTGCTCGATGATTGTTAATGTTAATGTGCTTTCATTGTGGCTTTTGCAAGATATGTAATCCCTCCAGAGTTCTTTATCTACCCAGGCCAGATGAGATATATAATCCCTCCAGCAAGTTCTTGATCTACCGGGACCAGATGAGATGTATAATCCCTCCAGAGAGTTCTTGATCTACCCAGGCCAGATGGGATATATAATTCCTAGATCAAGAGAGTTCTTGATCTACTCAGGCCAGATGAGATATGTAATCCCTCTAGCAAATTCTTGATCTACACAGGCCAGATGAGATATACAATCCTTCCAGAGAGTTCTTGATCTACCTGGGCCAGATGAGATTATAATCCCTCTAGCAAATCCTTGATCTACACAGGCCAGATGAGATATACAATCCCTCTAGCAAATCCTTGATCTACTCAGGCCAGATGAGATTATAATCCCTCCAGAGAGTTCCTGATCTACCTGGGCCAGATGAGATATACAGTCCTTCCAGTGAGATCTTGATCTACTCAGGCCAGATGAGATATGTAATCCCTCCACAGAGTTCCTGATCTACCTGGGCCAGATGAGATTATAATCCCTCTAGCAAATCCTTGATCTACACAGGCCAGATGAGATATACAATCCCTCTAGCAAATCCTTGATCTACACAGGCCAGATGAGATATACAATCCCTCCAGAGAGTTCTTGATCTACCCAGGCCCGATGAGATGTATACTCCCTAGATCAAGAGGGTTCTTAATCTACCCAGGCCAGATGAGATATACAATCCCTCCACAGAGTTCCTGATCTACCTGGGCCAGATGAGATATACAATCCCTCCAGAGAGTTCTTTATCTACCCTGGCCAGATAAGATATGTAATCCCTCCACAGAGATCTTGATCTACCCAGGACAGATGGGATATATAATCCTTAGATCAAGAGGGTTCTTGATCTACTCAGGCCAGATGAGATATGTAATCCCTCCAGAGAATTCTTGATCTACCCTGGCCAGGTGAGATATACAATTCCTCCAGCGAGTTCTTGATCTACACAGGCCAGATGAGATTATAATCCCTCTAGCAAATCCTTGATCTACACAGGCCAGATGAGATATACAATCCTTCCAGTGAGTTCCTGATCTACCTGGGCCAGATGAGATATGTAATCCCTCCAGAGAGTACTTGATCTACCCAGGGCAGATGAGAAAGCAGGAGGCTAAACAACAAGTCTAGGAGAGAAATGCAATCAAAGGTGAGACTTTAACTCTCAGTTTTAATATCTGCAGCTAATGTTAGCCTCAAGGGCCAGGATGTTTAAGGTGTCTGGCAACACCGTTTGCTGCTCAAGGCGGTGGTAATTATCCAAAATTAAACTCCTAAATATCAAATAATGTTACATAACTTTATCCTGGCAGCCACAATGAGCCCGAGAGAAGTTCAGGAGGTTGAGAACTGGATCTATAAATGCCTTAATATCTGCAGAATCTGGGTTGAGAGCAGATACCTCCTCGGTTAAAGGTCGACCCCTGCTCAATGTGACCGCTTGTAGCCGCAATTTCATTCATTCTGTCTTCTTATTTTCAAAAGGATGCATGTTAACAGCTGCTTTAACAGTCTTCACTCGTCTGGCAAAGACAGCGTGTATCTTACATTCTGCAAATAAAAAAAGGCATCTGCACGACTCAGCAATCAGTAATGACGCGAAATAAAACCTGCAGACGCCACTCAGGGCGGAGAAAAACCCCGACACGTTGTTTTTCCAGGTAGTGTTTTCTTTTTTAATTAATTACACAGCCCACGAGGTGACTGCAGCACGCCAACACGCCGATTTAATTACAGACATGCTTACTCTGGCAGTGTTTGTGATTAAAAATAAGGCGGCGCCGGCATGGCAACGCTGCCGCCCTGTCAGTCAAACACCTGCGCTGTCGGCCAACAAGCTAAGACGCATCGAAGGCCTCGACCAGCTGATGCCACCTGCAGATCTGAGCGGGGGTGAAGAGATTCCCTCTGGAGATGCTCCCATGTGTCCAAACCAAATCAGCTTAAAGGCAAAGATGCTCGAAATTTCTCTTACAGACAATAAATGTCCCAAAAAGGCCTGATCTGTTTGTTCATCTCTGACTCTTGTACACCGTCTTTGGCTGATTTGCTCCAACAGAAGACGTGAATCTTTAAAAACTTATGCAAACAGCTGGGGATTGTAGCTTCTAGCAGATGTTACTGAAACAACATGAAAAATATTTGACCTTAGCGACGCTGCAGAGCAAAACAGCAACGTGTAATGTTTGCAAAGCCGTTGTACCGAGAGGCAGAAGCTCCGTCGCGACCTACAATACAACAAACTTAATCAGACATTTGAAAAAGCATCACAGTAAAGAGCACGGCGGTTTGTTAGCCACGGGACAGAAAGACGAAAGGTAATCAACAATAATGATCATAATAGTATTAAAGCAAACAGAGCTCTGGTATTGGAATAGTATCGGTGTCGGCAGATATCCAGATTCAGGTATCGGGATCGGATTGGAAGTAGAAAAATGTGGATCGTGCATGCATAATAGCAACTATACAATTTAAAAATCTGCGATACAGTGAGACCACAGAGAAGACATTTTCTGAGTCCTCTCTCCTTCTTCGTGGTTGTTCTGTTTCCACTGAGGTGCAGGACTTTATGTTGCAGTGAAAAATGAGCCACAGTGAGGAAAAATATCCAGAGAATGCTCAGAATTCAGACGGACAACTAAGATTTTTTTCTACCAATGCAAGATACACAGAATACTGATAACCTCGTCTTTTAAACCTGCAGTTCGGAACTTCTGTCGCCCCCTACTGGCATTTACAGTAATTACACAAACAATGTTAACCGGTGCTTATGACGTGTGCCTCGCTATCGATCTCCATTTTTACTTTGACTGTTCTTGGACGCTCCCTCAGTTCTTCCTCCATAAACTCCACCAGACTTCCATTTTCTCCGCCGACAGCTTCTCCAACGCTACGACTACTTTCCTACTCAGCTCTGTCAAACTTATCCCCGCTGGCTGACATGCTACTGGTGCAGCACTGCAGGAATGTGGGCACAGAAACTAGATTAAAACTATTGAATTCCTAACTTTGATTCACTTAATGCCTCAATCTGTTGAAAGCAACAGATGTTCATCGACATGTAAGAGTCCCACACTCCAGCTTTGAGTATAAATTCATCTTTCAGAGGGAATCCAGTGGGAAAACCAAGAGAACACCACCACAGTGCCTCTAATCCACCGACACGTCAAAATGAAAGTGAGGTGGTGAATAAAAGGAGCTGATTTCACTCTTGACAGCAAACTGACCCCGACGTATTCCAGCCGAGGCTCTGAGGAACACAGTAACGAGACACTTGAGGGTTCGTGTCCGTCCAAAGTGCAGCCGGCGTAAACGCTCTGAGATAAAACAGAGTCGTAAAGCAGCAGCAGCAACACGCTAACAGGACTCACGTGTTTGTCGGTCGACTGTGGCGGCAGCGAGCTGATGAGCACCGGAGACTTGGACAGCTCTGGGAAAGGGTTTGGGATGGAGGGGACGGAGGAGGACAGCGACTCGATGCCTTTAGACCTGCAAAGAAGAATTTGCATGAACAACAAAGTCACTGTTTACCCTTAAAAAACAAGTCTAACATTGCACATTGTTCTTATTGTCAAGGAAACAGCAAAACAACAATAAACTGATCCTGACTCCAAGAATAACGTGTGTAGTTTACTCTGACGTGAGCAAATTCTCCACGACAAAAACGCTAATTTGAGCAGCGTCCGCTAAAAATACACTGTTCAGCTGTTAAAAAGTAAAAAAACAAACCTCACTTCCTTTGTGAGGCATTACGGCCTTGCAAAGTTAAATAAAAATGGTCGACATAACAGCTACAAATAAGCAGAATGAGTCCCTCGGTCGCCCCCTGGTGGCTGGCTGTGGTATTGGTCCTAACAAGGAAAGTACGACTGGTCAAGAAACTGACCAACAGTTCATCGAGGCTTGTTTTTTTCCCAGCACAGAAAGCTGCAAACCAAACGCTGCCGTATAACGATGACGTGGTGAACTTGTTAGCTCTGGTTTGGTCTCCACCCCCTATAAAGAATAAATCGAGTTCTTTAGTGGCTAAATGCTGCTCTATATTCACCAGCTAGATGCTAGCTAGGAACTGTTTGGGTGGTGGACATGCAATGTGCTTTTTAACGGGTTTGTGAGGACTTTATAGTTAATTCTTATTCAAAAGAGATGTTTCAACCTATTAGCTCTTTCAAAAGAGTCAAAAACCACCTTAAGTGAGCAAAGAAACAAGTGTTTAGTCAGGATGTTTCCACAAACTTTTTAGTTGATCAGTCTGACGGAAGAAAGGTTTTCATTAATGCCATCAACTCTTCTTCAGAATAGTGAAAACTACCTCAAGTAAGCAGAGGAACTATTGTTTTGTTAAATTGGGTCAGTTTTTTGTCAAAATTTTAACATTTACATGATTTTTTTAGTTGATCAGTTCTATTATTATTAGGGATGCACGATAATATTGGCGTCTGATAATTATCGGTTAATTTTGGCAAATATGACGTCATTCCGATAATAAAAAAATCAGCTGATAATAACAAACACTTGGAATCTTGGTTTTTGCCGTTGGTCTGTGTGTTGTGGTTTGTCCTCATGCCTGCCTCCTCAACCCCTCCCCTCCCTGACGGTACTGTCGCATGTGTGTGATGTCATCAGACTGCGCGGGCAGAGAACAACTAGCAGCATGGTGTGGCACTGACCAGAGTGGACTTTGTTTACGTTGTCAGAAGAAGACATTTGACTAGGGCTGGTCCGAAATATTCGAATATCTGAATATTTGTTCATTGTGGTGGTATTCGGATGATAATTTTGATACTCAAAAAGTCGTGCGCGCTGCCGAACGCCCCCGAGCGTTGCCGAGGCTCTAGAACACCGCGGTGGTTGAAGTACCGGACCTGCCAACTCCGGTGTGCAATCGGTTGACATTATCGGTTATCGACTGCAAGAAGTATAAAATTATCGATTATCGGAATCGGTTGAAATTGACATTATCATGCATCCCGAGTTATTATTCAAGAAAGGTTTAGAATAAAGCCCAATAACTCGTTTTAAAAAATTACCATCTCAAGTAGGAATAGAAAGCTCTTCTTCCTTTTTTGCAAAATCAGGGCAGTTTCTTTGTTGTTGTCAATATTTTGCTTTTTTCATTTACTTCTTTGCTGATTATTCTTACTATTCAAGAAAAGTTTCCCATGAAGGCCAGAATTCTTTTTAAAAAGAGCTTAAAAATCTTTGTTTTTGCAAAATTTAAGGATTTTTTTGGTAAAAATGTTGCGGTTTCCATTAAATTTTTAGTCCATCAGTCTTACTGTTCAAGTACAGCTTCACCTTAAACCCAGTAACTCTTTTCTAAAACAGTCAAAAACCACCTCAAAGTGAGCATAAACCCCTTTTCTTTGTTTGTTTTTGGGTTTTTTTTTTCAAAATTGAGGCAGTGTTTTATATTTACTTTTCTCAAAACCTCTTATTCAAGAAAGGTTTCCCGTGACGGCCATTACCTTTGGAAAAAGAGTTTAAAAAAACACCTAAAGTGAGCATTAAAACCTTTTTTTTGCAAAATTGGGCAATTCTTTTTCAAAGATTTGCTGTTTTTAATCAACATTTTCCTACTTAAATCTTCCAAACGTCTATTAAATATCTTTCGGAATCAAGACTGACGACCACCTTGTTGGTTTTGGTCCATTTAAGGTTTACAAAAAGTAGAATCGGAGACAAAGATGTGAAAAATTCAACCTTACACTTAAACCTGCATTGGTTTTACTAACTGTTGCATGCTCACCAGGTGCACATCGGGAAGACAAAGAAGTTAAATGGTCAGAATTCAACAGGTTCTTTGCACTTTTCTTGAGCTTTAATTATGTTGGCTGATTGTTTTACACGGCAGGATTAATTAGCATTGGCCCTCTGATTGTGGATCACCAAGAAAACATTGCCTTCTTTGTCTTAATGCATCCATCAAGCCAAGACAGAAGAAACTTTACAGCTCAGTAAAGAAACAAGGCAGTTAAACGGCTTGCTGACAGCTCCCAGCCCAGTCTGCAATCACACTTTAACGACTTGTGTCTTTAAGACGGGGAGTATCGACCGCCTCGGTAGAAACTGGTCGCTTCTTAAACACCAGATGACTCGCAGCCTGTCGTTGAGTCACCGGCTTGAGTCAACATCCACCTTCAGAAGCCCGGTGACTCATGTCCACCATGTGGGCTGCTGAGTCACCGGTGAGCCACGCCGGGCTGGTTGCTTCCTGGTCCTACCTGTTGGAGGTGATGGGGATCGGCTGGGAGCGGCGGACGGACGGCGGGTCGCCCACCAGAGGAGCCAGAGTCAGGGTGGAGCCTCCGGACGCCTCGTTCCTGTCCGACGCCTCGAACACTTCAGTCCAGGGACCTGCCACCTCCATCATGTTACCTGGACAGGAAGCAGGAAGTGTCACGACTCTGCTGCAGGGAGCTCAGCTGGAATCACATGCAAACTACGACCGATGTGTTTGTTTAGAAGGAGCTCCTGCAAACTGAGTGATTGTTCTGCAGGAGGAGAGTCTTAAATACAAATAACACTCATACAGATGAACAATTAAGCAAAATGCACCATCATCCATGTTACCTGCTGTGTTCAATTTGGTCAAAATCAATTCATATTCCTAATTTTTGTTTATTTAATAGTCAGGTAGAATCCTGAAAGATGAGTTTAACAAAGCTGGTGATAATTCTCCAATGACTGAAGCAAAATATGAGAACCATTAAAATGCAAAATAACGATGCCAACCTTATTTGTGTGGCTATTCTCCAAAACAAAGTCAAATTGGACAAATAACGAAAACAAATTCCAGCCGACAGATCCCAAACGTGCAATATGAACAAGATAAAGACAGTTCAATCAAGCCTATGTTGGTTTTATACAGCCCTATTAAGACAACAGAGACGGCATCAAAGTGAAAAACCTTATGATTGGTGTTAAGAAAGTAACCTACAAATGCGACTATTGAGATTCAGACATTATAATGTTATTTGCTGCAACGAGCTCAGGTAGAATCCACCTTGGGAAAGACACTGAACCCCAAGTTGCTCCCAGTGGAAGATTACTCAGTCCCTCCAGAAATTCTTGATGCTGCGATCCCAACAATTAACGCTAATTCAACCAATTTTGCAATTTCGTCCAATCACCGCCACTTTTCCGCAATTTTGTCCCGCCTCTCATGAGTTCCACCAATCACAGCAGTCCCCAGTAATGCACGTACGTCACCGGATTTACTTCCTTGTTTATGGTTTGAAGATACAGATACGTATGCAACAAAAACTACTGCAAAAGAATTCCCTGATGTTCTTCACCAAAGCGGAGCTAAACTGTTTTCACCCCGTGGAATATTGAGGTGGAACACAAACCAAAACCATCCACTGACAAACACTTTTCTACCGTAAACATATCAGGAGAATGGGTGAAACCAGCGGACCACAGACCAGACAAACCACCGTGATGAAGCTGCTGCATCCAGATCTGTGGCAGCACTGAAACAATGAAGGTCGGTTAGATTCATTAACTGACGTGACGAGCTGTGAGCGTGTGTGTGTGAACACGCGTGTGCCAGGATGGGAAATTAACTTTTTAAACTTTTAACATTTTAAAGAATTACACAAAACAAAGAAAAAACGCAACTTTTTAGCAATTTTTTACTGTTTCCGCAATTTTATCGCAACAAATACGCTTAAAACATCGCAATTTTTTAGAAAAGCTGCTGTGAATTCAGACATTTTAGGAGCAACAATCTGGAAAAACGTCCAAGAAATCCTGGAGGGACTGAACAAAGGACGTCTGTCGCTATTGGTGTGTGAATGTTTGAATGAGAAAGACATTGGAAAGCGCCTTGGATACCACTAAGGTAGGAAAAAGCGGTATATAAGCGCAGAGCATTTACTTAGGGGCCCACAGTGGTGGTGACTTGGACAAGTGGTCACTCTCGCTTTCCAACCACTTGCCAGACCGGGGATTCGAACCAGCAACCCACCAGTTACACTTCACAAACCACTAGGCCACCAATGACCCCCATATAGAGCAGGAAGGGTTAAGGGCCTTGCTCAAGGGCCCAACAATGGAGGCACTGGGGTTCGATCCTCTGACCTACTATCACTAAAGACAACCAAATGCAGCAGATCAGGACAGAAGAGAAGCTGCAACCAGAAAATATTAGGCTTTTTTTCTTACAAATTTAATGAAGCTATTATTAAAACAACCGGTTAATTTGTCTAATAATCACAGCTCAGTAATGAAACAACCATCTGGTGCAGCTCCAAAGGAAACATCCATAGAAAAGCACATTTAGTCAAACACTAGACGTTGGAAACTGGGTTTATTTACACTGTGTTTACGTCCATTTTCACTTTTGGTATCAAACCGGTGTTATCTTTGGATCTACAATCGAGTACCTGAAGCCGGTTTTCCATCAGGTAAACAGAGACGCTTCCGTGACGAAACTACGACGCGTGACGCAGATCAACAATCAGCCACGACAACAACACAATGAGTCACGATCTGAGAATAGACGCTTCGTGGCAGACGGCCAGGAGAAAGTGTGAACCTGAATTTCCACACAAACACGGAGACACGGCTCGACAACATGAAGCACACTTCCTGCAGTTCAACCTGTCAGAAACCCAGAACAATGAGGGGCTCAGTCTGGATGTCTGGTTGCAGCTCACAGCTGTCTGTGCATCATAAGGCGAGACTTCACCTGACAAATGATGTTATAATCTGGTTTTAGGTTCCACGTTCAGCTGTTTATGAGGATGAGACTGAGCTTCTTGGATGTTTTATCAATCTGAGCTGCAATATTTACCTCCACCAAGGATGTTGTGTTTTTACCGGCGTTGGTTTGTTTGTTTGTTTGTTTGTTTGTCTGTGTTCAAAATAACTCCAAAAGTTCTGAACGGATTTGGATGAAATGTTCAGGAAATGTGTGAAATGGGACAAATGATGAAACTTTGGGACTGATCCGGATCACCGTCTGGATCCAGGATTTATTTTTTAATGTAAGGATACTTAGTCGTTGGTAGATTGTGTTGGGGGTGGACTGAAGCTGCTTGGTGGAGGTCTGGATCTCTGAGGGCTTTTCTACTTTTATTTTTATCTACTCAAAGTTGAAACTCTGTGCTGTTGGAAAGCGTTCTGAGTTTTTGACACCGGAGTTGGCAGGTCTTCGTACTAGAACCATGGTGGCGTTCTACAGCCTCGGCAACACTCGGCGGCATTCTACGGCCTCAGCAGCACTTGGTGGCATACTACAGCCTCGGCAGCACTCGGCAGCGTACTTCAGCCTCGGCAGCACTTGGTGGTGTACTACAGCCTTGGCAGCACTTGGTGGCATACTACAGCCTCGGCAGCACTCGGCAGCACTTGGTGGTGTACTACAGCCTTGGCAACACTCGGCAGCGTTCTACAGCCTCGGCAGCACTTGGCGGCGTACTACAGCCTCGGCAACACTCAGCAGCACTCTACAGCCTCGGCAGCGTACTTCAGCCTCGGCAGCACTTGGTGGTGTACTACAGCCTTGGCAACACTCGGCAGCGTTCTACAGCCTCGGCAGCACTTGGCAGTGTACTACAGCCTCGGCAACACTCGGCGGCATTCTACAGCCTCGGCAGCACTCGGCAGCGTACTTCAGCCTCGGCAGCACTTGGTGGCATACTACAGCCTCGGCAGCACTCGGCAGCGTACTTCAGCCTCGGGAGCACTTGGTGGTGTACTACAGCCTTGGCAACACTCGGCAGCGTTCTACAGCCTCGGCAGCACTTGGCGGCGTACTACAGCCTCGGCAACACTCGGCAGCGTTCTACAGCCTCGGCAACACTCGGCGGCGTACTACAGCCTCGGCAGCACTCTGCAGCAGGACTTCTGTTGCAGCTGCGTTTGAGGACAAACAGCTGCAACAGAAGTCCTATTTAGCAAAACCAAACCAGATTCTCCAGAGGAACATTTCTGGTTTTATCCTCCTTATTTTATCCATTGAGCTTCCTCCAGTTAATGTGTTCACAATAAAGAACCAACATATATTTCTGTGTCCTGTCAGTGTTGATTTCACTGAACTACACAATGATACTTTGTCATTGGTAGGTTGTGTTGGGGTGGACTGAAGCTGCTTGGTGGTGGTCTGAGCTCTATGAGGGATTTTCTAGTTAATCAATTAGTTGTCCGCTATTCAGGTATTCACCGATTATTTTCATGACTAATCAGCTCCGGTGATTTTTAATGCGATAACCAACATCTGAATTCTCTCATTCCAGCTTCCTAAACGTGAATATTTTCCGGTTTCTTTCCTCCGTCGTGACGATAATCTTAATATCTTTGAGTTGTGGACAAAACAGGACATTCGGGAAACACTGATCAACATTTTTCACTATTTTCTGACATTTTAAAGCACAAAAAACTAATCAATTGATAAAAATATGAGTTGCAGCCCCGATATTATAGCAGAAAATAGTCTAGTTTATCATCTGTTTTTATTTAATTTCATTTGTTTGGTTTATTCTCCTTAAACCTTTATTTATCAATTTACTTGCTCATTTATTTACTTATTTACTCACTCATTTACATATTTATTGTATTTTTCCTATTACTATTATAATTTTTTAGTCTAGCTTTATTTATTGTTCTACTCTCCATTTTCTTTTATTCTTCTTGTTCTTTTTTCCCTACTTGAATTTGGCCTTTTTGGTTCTTTTATTCTGTAATCTGGTGTTTTTTATTGCTTTATTTTGTTTATCTTTCACCATGTTTAACTCATTAATCTCTCCATTTTTATCATTGGTCCTCCTGAGTTTCCTTCTTTTCTTTGTTGCCCTGTTTCTTCAGCACTTCCTGCGTTTGAAAAGGTGCGACATAAATTAACGGTGTTAACATCAGGATCAGGTTTACTCCTCTGAGTTTAGATTTCAACATTTACAAACTTAAAAATCCAAACCAAGGCGAAGCTTCAGATCCAGATGTGCTCAACATGAACCTGGATCTACTAGTTAATCAGTGTTAACAGATAAAGGACTAAGATTGACTCTCTAACCTTCCCTGGCGGCGTTCTAAGCTGCCTTCGTGTAAAGCAGACATTAGCGTCTCCCAGCAGGAGTTCATCGGGGTTCAGCGTTTTGCTTCAGGACATTTCAATCAAACCACCAGCAGTAAACCTGCTCTACCACCTGAGCTGCTGCGTTTAGACGGCAGCCTCCGTCAGAATCCGGACTTCAGAAGCTGCTCTGAGCCTCAGATGCTGCTGCTGGTCTCCACCCTGCTTCATTTGGGCTGGATGGATTCTGCAACGCGGCGCTCAGCGGTCAGTTTATTAGGAACGTCTATCAGCTTAACTCTGGCTGCTCTGGAGCTCCTCACTCTCTGCGTTTAAAGCTCACGTTGCCCTTCGCTCATTTCTTCACTGTGACTGACTGGAAATAGCTGCAGCCACATTTTCACTGTTTTTTCACGGGATTAGTATTTTTTATTTATTTTTTATTGAGTTCCTTAAACTGACTGGGACCAAGAATGAACCTGAACTGATCATAGCATTATTTAAAAAGCCTCCAAATATTTCTGGGATTTAAAAAAACAAACAAACCCATGGCTCCAAAGCAAAAACCAACAAATAAAACAGAATGTATTCGGTATCTGTAATTTAACCAAACAGGAAATATCTGTACAATAACACTATAAAAAATGTTTACCATATTTAATCCTTAATATTCATGATTTCCTTTCAAATAATGGGAAATATTTGTAAAATAATGACATATTTGCTGATTTAAATACGTAATTTTATGATGGAACTTAAAAGAATAAGAACATGTTTTGATTTATTTGTAAAAAATAAATCAAAACATATTTTAACAGGATCAACATGGAAACTGACCCCAAAGTCAAAATTGACAAATGAATAATATTTTCATTATTTTACTACATATTATCTGTAATTTAACAAAACGTGGACAATCTGTAAAATAACACTATAAAAATTATTTACTATGTTTAAACCTTAATATTTATGATTTTTCTTTTAAATAATGGGAAATGTTTGTAAAATAATGACATTTTTGCTGATTTAAATACAGAAAACATTGTGTAATTTTACAGTGGATCTCAAAAAAAGAAATTACCATTCGTAAAAATAAATAAACAAATAAATAAAAACATATTTTAACAGGGTCAACGGGTAAATTAGCTCCACAGTTAAAATCAACAAATTGATTTTTTTTTCTCTTATTTTACTAGAAATTATCTGGTATTTAACGAAACAGGGAAAATCTGTAAAATAATACATGTTTAATCCTTAATATTCATAATTTTTTTTTCAAATAATGGGAAATATTTGTAAAACAATTACATTTATTTCATAAATAAATAAAATTATTTATATAATAATTATGGCGTTGATTTAAATATTTAATTTTATGGTGGGTCTCAAAAGAATAAACCACCATTTGTTAAAAAATACTTTAACAGGGTCAACAGGTAAATTGGCTCCAAAGTTAAAATAGACAAATTGATTTTTTTCCTTATTTTATCTGTAATTTAACAAAACAGGGAAAATCTGTAAAATAACTGTATAAAAAACATTATTTATCATGTTTAATCCTTAATATTCATGATTTTTCTTTCAAATACTGGGAAATATCTGTAAAATAATGACATTTTTGTTGATCTAAATACAGAAAACATTAAAATAAGACATTTTAACAGAGTTAACATGTAAATTAATTAGTTCTTACTGTGATTTCTCTATTTATTATCTATAATTTAACTAAATAGTAAAAATTGGTATAAAAACAGTATTTAAAAAAAAAATACAGTTTAAAAACTTATAATTTCCAAAAAATGAGAATTTAATTTTAATTACTTAATTTACCAGTGTTGTAAGAAAGGTGCCATGTGTGCTTTAAAAATGTCATCACTCCATTTATTTCTATTTTTTTTGTATTTTGAGAGCCTTAAAGTAACGTCCTCTGTTCTATTTCTAACTGTTTGGGTTTTGTTTTACATAAATAAAGAGATTTTCACCAAAAAACGACGCAGAAAAGGAACGAATGAGGTGTTTAAAGCTGCAAACGTCCCTGAGGAGGACGTCCAGACTTGGTTGTGGCCTGTTGTGTTGTTATTATTTGCATGCAGCAGGTGATGATGAGCGCTGGCAGGCTGCAGCTTTGATCAGGCAGGAGGAGGCACTTCTGTCTGGATACGTCCTTTATTCTCCACACACACGGCGCTAACTCAGCCCTGTTCAAACACACAGCAGCTCGCGGTATGACGAGGTTCCACACAGGTGCCTGATCCCACCTGCTAACCGCCTCCAGAAGCAGCGAGTCGCACACCTGAGCTCACCTGCTCATTATAATACGACGGTTTGTTGTAAAAGATGGAAGAAAAGTACAAAGAAAAGTTCCACAGCCACAAAGTGAAGCCTTCAAATGTCTTGTTTAGCCTGAAAACTATCAGAAAACCCCAAATACTTCAACATACAGGAACATTAAACCCAGAAAAGCAGCAGATTCTCACATTTAATTGGCTTTAGACTGTTAATAATGCAGTAAAAGTGACTGACTAATCAATTTGTTGCTTCAGCACAGTGGAAAGTGCATTTTCCCCATTATTGCAGCCCTACTTTTACCACCATATTCTACATTTTCTGTGTGGTTACTCTAAGAATTACTAAAACTGCTGCAGAAGATGATTATTTAGTCATTACTGGTTAATTTGGTCATTATTTCTAGCAGGTTGATTAATTGTTGGTTCTATGAAGTGTCTGAAAATTATGTAAAATAACCTTTCACTGGCTCCCACAGTCCAAAATTCAAAGATATTTAATTTATAAATAATAAATTAAAGAAGATGAAATCTGACTAATGCTGCAGCTAATTATTATTTTTAGTTTGGATCAATTTCGCTTAATTTTCTTCATAAATTGATTAATTATTGGATTTATTAAGTGTCAGAAAGTTGTGAAAAACACCTTTTTGGGCTCCAAAAGTCAAAAATTCTAAAATATTTTATTTGTAATGAGTTTATTTTAGAAGCTGAAATCTGACAAATGCAGCAGCTAATTAATTATTATTATTATTATTATTATTGTTACTATTATTATTACTATTATTATCATTATTATTATTATTATTACTATAATTATATTAATAATAATTATTATTATTATTATTATTATTATTATCATCATCACTGTTATTATTATTACGATTATTTTTATTATTGTTGTTGTTATCATTATTATTACTATAATTATTATTATTGTCATTATTATTATTATTACAATTATTATTATTATTGTTATCATTATTATTATTATTACAATTGCTAATACTCTCATTATTATTTTTAAAAAATTATTATTATTATTATTATTATATTACTATTATTATTATTATTATTACTATTTTTATTATTATTATTATTTACTATTTGTTATTATTATTATCATCTTAATTTTTCTTTTTATTATTTCTATTTTTATTATTATCATTATTATTAAGATATTCAATTTACAATAACCAAATTTGCAAAGCTAAAATGTGACCAACAGTGCAGCTAATTCTTATTTTCATCATTGATTAATTTGGCAATGATTTTCTTGACAAGTTTATTAATTGTTAGATACATAAAGTGTCAGAAAACTTTTTTAAAAAATGCCTTTGATTCGCTCCACGAGTCCCAAATTCAAAGATATTTCATTTATAAGGAGTAAATTCAGAAGCTAAAATGAGACGAACGCAGCAGCTAATGATTACTTTCATTACTGATTAATTTGGCAGTGATTATCCGAACTAGTTGATGCATCATCGTGTCTGTGAAGCATCAGAATATTATAAAAAACGCCTTTAATAAGCTCCCAAACTCAGAGATATTTCATTAATAAGGAGACTTTTCCTTCTTGATTAAATGGTTTCAATGATAATGAAAATCCTCCTGTTTAATTCATGATGTCAGCGCTGCTCACAGTTTAAAGTGCCCCTTTTTAATCGTATTACAGCCGTAATTCTACCAGTGCAGCTGTTAAATCTGGTTTCTTCTGGCCTGAATATACGGGTTCATCATGATCTGTGTGTTTGTCTGATTATTAGTCCGACATGTGAGATCCAGAGAGATTTAAAGGAGAAAAACTAATAATCTCACTATTTGAGCACTAAAACTTCCTGATAAACGCCACAGTAACCTGATTTTTATAAGTATAGCAAGGAGCAGAGATAAGGCTCCTGCTGTATGTGGGGCAACGGAAACCTCATAAAATACCTGTGGAGGGAAAACGCTTGCTATCGGACTGACCGCGTTTCAGTTTGCTGGAGTGAAGGAACATAAATCCACAACTTTAACACCTTGAACACAGTTTATGCAAAGAAATATTAGACTGTGGCGACAGACTGAGCCTCTGATCAAATAATATTCCCCTAAATAAACCTAAAATCAAAGCTAACACTGGTGAGGTGAAGCCAATGAGTCAGAACTCCATCGTAAAACTACAAGAAAATGACTTCACTGCCTGAATTAAACTTTAACCCACTAGTTGACACGAAGACAGCAACAAATTCAGCTAACTTCTTGTCTTTATAAAAACTTTTTATTCGCAAAGTATCAGTATGCTGGTGTAAATAAGCAGACATTAACTAGTTTACCATAAACACTTGAGCTTATCTTAAGAAATTTAGCATTTCTTTGACGCTTTTAGTCTCTTACCACATCAGTAAACAAAACGTGACCCAGCTTTAGGCACTAACTAAGACTAAAATCAAAGCTAACACAGGTGAGGTGTAAGGACAGCGCCAGACTCCATAGGGAAACTGTACAAAATTTATTTTTCTCTTTTAATAAAACGTTAATCCACTTCAGCATATTTTTATTTAATTGACACTACGACAGTGATAAATTCGGCTAACTTCGGCTAACTTTACCTCTTTGTAATAACTTTTTTCTAGCGAAAAAGCAGTATTTTTGTGTAAATTATTCAAATTTATCAAGTTTACCTGAAACATCTACGATTTATCTTAATAAATGTTGCATTACTTTGACAGTAATAGTCTCTTATCACATCTGTAAACAAAACGTGGCCAACGGTACCAACTGGTGGTGGTAATTAAGCCTAAAATCAAAGCTAGCACATGCGGGGTGTAGGCACAACGCCAGACTCCATAGGGAAACTGTACAAAATTTATTTCTCTGTTGTTTTAAAACCTTAATCTACTTCAGCACACTTTTAATTAGGTGATATTAAGGCAGTGATAAATTCGGCTTACTTCGGCTAACTTTACCTCTTTATAATAACTTTTTATTAGCGAAATAACAGTATGCTGACGTGAATGAAGTGTAGGAACAGCCCCAGTCTTCCATAGAGAAACTGTAGAAAATTGATTTCTCTCTTGTTTTAAAACGTTTATCCGGTTCAGCACAGTTTGAATTAGTTGATTTTAAGACAATAATAAATTCGGCTAACTTCGGCTGACTAAATCAAAGCTAACACAGGTGAGGTGTAGACACAGGGCCAGACTCCATAGTGAAACTGCAAGAAAATGACTTCTCTCTTTTAATAAAATCCTAATCAACTTCATTACACTTTTGCTTAGTTGACACTACGACAGTTATGAATTCGGCTGAGTTTGGCTGGCTTCTTATCTTTATATGAACTTTTACTAGTGGTTAAATTCACCTCCCTGCACCTGTTCGGACTAGCTAGCTCGTTAGCATCCCCTCGGTCCTACCTGTAACCGGTGAGTCGTCAGTCGGCGGGTCTCAGCTGTCAGCCATGTCGCTGTTGTCCTGATCTGCTGCTGAGCTTCGTGTAGTTTCTGTTGTGTACCCAACGTGTGGCTACCAGCACAGGATGCCGTGCCACCGCAGAGCGCCCACAGCGGAGGGAGGGAGGAGTCTGTCCTGCAGGTGTGCTCGCTGCGCCCGCCTCCTCCCTCACCGAGGCCCGCTGCGGCTCAGACAGGTGTGGAGCTTCCGGGTTCATGGACTTCTGTGGCTTTTTCTGTCTTTGTTGGGCTTTTGTTTTCATTGGAACATCGCCTCCAAGGCACCTACACTCAAAACAACCCCTAGAGGCTGAGAACAAAACAAAAATATAAGATGCAAAAGCAAAAAAATAGAAGAGAAAAGGTGAATTCAGGTAAATCGTTGACAAATCTACATTTAGCATCAGCAGGTTATGAGAAAATGGTAAAAACAAGAGCCATATTGAGTGTCTTTGGTTATTTTTAGTTTCGTTATAGTTGTTTTTTGATTGTTTTGCATCACTTCCTGTTTGTTTTGTGTCTTTTTTGGTTGTTCTGCATCACTTCCTGTTTGTTTTGTGTCTTTTGTGGTGGTTTTGCATCATACCTTGATTGTTTTGTGTGTCTATGTCTGTCTTTTTGTGATTGTTTAGCACCCTTGTGGGAGTTTTGCATTGTTTTGTAGTAATTTTTTGCATCTCTGTTGTTTTTTGCATTTTTTTGGTTGTTATGCGTCCTTGTTAAGCAGTTTTGGTATTGCTTTCATTTTTGTGTGTTTGTTTTGAACATGTTTACGGTTGTTTTGCTTCACTTCCTGTTTGTTCTGTGTCTCGTGGTTCTTTTGCATCATACTGTGACTGTTATTGTGTCTCTTTATGATTGTTTAGCATCCTTGTGAGAGTTTTGCACTGCACTGTAGTAATTTTTTGCATCTCTGTGTTGTTTTTTGTGTATTTTTGTGGCTGTTGTGTATCCCTTTTCTGCTGTTTTGCACCACTTTGTGGCTATTTTGCACATATAGTAGATGACTGTTTTACACCTCTGTGATGGTCCAGCATGACTTTGTGGTTGTTTTTATGTGTCTATCTTTTGTTTTTGTGTATTTTTGTGGCTGTTGTGCGTCTTTTTTCTGCTGTTTTGCACCACTTTGCATTTATTATGTGTTTCTTTGATGCATTTCATGTCTTTGTGTGGTTGTTTTGTGTCTGTATTTCACTTTGTGGTCGTTTCATACGAAATCATTGTGGTGAATTTGCATCTTTTTGTCATTATTTTTGCACTGCATGCGTTTGTTGTTGTTATGCATTCATGTTAAGCTGTTTTTGTGTTGCTTTGCAGGTATTTTGCATCTTCTTGTAGTTGTTTGCTGCGTCTCTGTGGTTGTTTTACTTCATTTTTTGTGTGATTGTGTCGCTTGTGGCTGTTTTGCATGACTTTGTAAGTTGTTTCTGGCATTTCTCTGTTTATTTTTCATCTCTTTGAGGTCATTTTGCATCTTTTTGTAGTTTGTTTTTTGCATCGCTGTGGTTGTTTTGCTTCACTTTGTGTTTGTTCTGTGTTTCTTGTGGTTGTTTTGCATTATATTTGGACAGTTTGTGTGTCTCTTTCTGGCTGTTTTGCATAACTCTGTAAGTTGTTTCTTGCATCTCGGTCTAGTTTTCAGCTCCTTCTTCTCATTATACATCTGCTTTTTGCTCTTATGCGTCACTTTGCAGCAGTTCTGTCATCTCTTTGGAGCGTTTTATGCCTCTGTTGTTGCTTTTCAGGCCAACTTGTGTCTCCTTGTATCACATGTTGTAGTTGTTTTGTGTGTCTTTGTGGGTATTTTTGCGTTGCCTTGTAGTTTTCTGGGGTGTTTGTTGCATTGCTGCGGCTGTTTTGAATCTCTTTGTGGGTGTTTTGTATATTTTTGCGTTCATTTTGTGTCTCTACTCAGTCATTTTCCATTTCTTTGTAGTCACACAGTCATACTGCATGTGTTTTTGTCTCTTTTTGTCGCTTCCAAAGATGAAATATTAACTAGAAACGTCTCAGTAGAGCATCGGCTTCCATTTCTTGCAACTAGATTCCAGTTATCACCAGATACCCCATGGTTTTAATTAGTTATTATGATATGCAGCTTTTCTGTGTGTTATACAAGCATAGTTCTTCTCAGACTGGGATCAACAGACACCAAGTTTGTCATTTGGAACAGCTGAGAAAGTCGACCTGCAGTCCTACAGCGGCGCTCTGTCGCCACCTAGAGGTTAAGTCTGGAGACACGCTGGTGGCTCAACAAGACGATTTCTGAGTGAAGTTTAAGCAGCAGTTCAGCTTCGGTTACGTCTTTGCAGGTGACTGAATCTGAGCTACGTCCGTTTGTCCACACGGGTGAGGCTCCTCCATGCCTTTAATATGAAAATCACCACGTATCACAGCATTTCTGGAGAATTCATGGCTGAACAGGAGACTTTCTTTGGTGTTTCATCTGTTTTCGTGGGATTTTTATGGAAACCTGCGTGTTCTGTTTGTTGGTCCTTCATAATAGCTGCACGAAGGGATGATAGGCTTCGTTTAGGTTTCATAAAGGGATATAATTATGGGTTATGTTGCATTTTTCTTTTTAACTGATGCATTCTTTGGCGTTTATCATCCTCATTTGTCTTCATCTAACACAGAGCATGGGAATACATTTGAAAAGTTAGGATTTATACTGTATTACAATGACAGAGGCTGATTATCCTCATGTATCTGCATTATTTTACCTGCCCTGTGCCTTAAATTATAACCAACGCAACAGTTTTTACTGACTGAAACCACTTTAAAGCATCAATTCTTCTCATGTAATGCAGTTTTCTACCTGTTGGAAAGGGACTGTAGTCATTATAGCCGACAGAACAGTTGCAAAAGAGATTATTTCTTTATTTTATGTACAAAACCCATCTATAAATCACATTAATTGCATTCTAAACAAAGATAGCACACTTACCAAACACATACAGCCCAAACACTATAATACTACAGTATAAATATCAGGCCTGATTATGCTGCACGCTAAAAATGTTTGTTTTGTCTCAATTATTCAGTTACAAGCAACGTAAAATATATAAAAGCAAAATAATACACATAAAAATAAAAAGATGGCTCATCAGGGATCCGGTGAATCTTTGTGGGACGTTCATCGTCTTCATAATCTTCATAATTAATCATACTGCAGGGCCTCATTATGTATTACAGTCAGGAAAAGTTGCATTTTATATCATTTTTGTAGAGTTTTAATCCTTAATATGTGAATTTATCAGGTGAATTCACTTCATAAACAGCACTGTTGGTGTCTGAACCTCAGTATGTCAACTGGAAGACGCCTTTTGTCTTAAATGTGCTTTAAAAATAACAAAGACTTGACTTTTTGATATTTATCTGGATCAAACAGTCACATAGGTTTATTATAATGTGAGTATTTTCATAGAGAACCAGTGACCTCATGGTTGAATATCAGAGACTCAATGACTGCAGATTCATATTTGTTGAAATAAACCCTCAAATTTAAACTTGATCATTTTGTCTGAAGCTGCTGCAGACAGTTCTTTTTAAAAAAATAAAAGATGCATAAAGCTTTAACAGCTGAGCTGCCACTTCCCCCCAAAACTCTGAAAGGACTCGTGCAGGAAGTGAAACCGGGACTTTCACAATCAAACTACAACAAGCCAGGACAGCAACAGAGGAAGGGTTTATTTTTATTTATATTTATTTATTTATTTGACTAAATCCAATGTAATTTATTTCTATATTATTTTTTAAGATTTTTAAGCTTTTTTGTCTTTTTATTATTATTTCTATATTAATAACAGTAATAATAATAAAATCATAAACATTATTTTAAAAATATTTTTACTATGATGATATTATTATTGATATTACTTACTATTATTATTATTATTACTATAACTATAGCCATGAAACAAAACTAAATGTGACTCTCATTGCTATGGATTTGTGTTTTGTTTTTTTTTTTTAAATTATAAATCACTTTAAAGCAAAACCAAAACTCTCATTCACTCCCATTATAACAGAGCTCCAGAGTGTCGGGTGAAAATCAGAAGCGCTGAGTCTCCTTAACCTGCCACCAAATCGGTATAAAACAGAGTACGGACATGAAATTGCATCAGTATGCTCACAACAAAATTATGCTTCACCCAGTGAAAGAATTATTTTGATATGACTAATAGTTTTTGCACTATGAGGGTCTAATCCTTAGCCTGCCTGTCTGCTCCTCCACTGAAAAGGTGGGAATCGCCATAGCAACCAGTGACTCACAGGTGATTGGCTGAGTCATATATTTGTTTATTTAACCTTTATTTAACCAGGTAGGTCAGTTGAGAACCAGTCTTCATTTACGACTCCATAGCTGTTGGGTTCAACTTCAAAATAAGAGTCTCTCTCAGGTAACAGTGATTTAAGGATCTATAGCAGCTGCATTTTGTAAAAAGAACCAAGACTCAAACAAGAGAAGGAAATTCACAAGCAAAACCCCCCAGTTTGTTAAAGAAGGTTAACAGGATGCACTGAGGTACAGCACACTATCAAAATAAAGGTTCTGAAATGTTACAAAAGGTTCACCAAAACCTCTAAAATATACTAGCTTTTTAAAATAAACACACCACCTGACTACTTTCCCCTGTGCTCGACTGTCAAAGCCAAATCTCCCCGATGTTCATAGGCGCTAATCAAACAGCACTTCCTTCTGTCTCTTTCTCACAAAAGTATGAATGGACAAACCATCTGTATGTTTGGGTTCACTTTCAAAATAAGAGTCCATGCCCAGTAACAGAGCTTAGTGAGCAGCTCTATTGTAACCTGGATTTAATTTGTTTTTTTAATTCTAAAAAAGGCTCAGTTCCATAGCCAATGACAAACATTTAAACAGTGTCAACAGGATTCTGTGAAGAATGCTACTTTTTCAGAGTAAAAGCTCAGGAATGTTGACCTGATCAGGGTTTGTGAAAAATGCTGGCTTTTAAAGGTAAATCCACTTATATAAATTATGCCTTATGTGTAATTACAGCAGGACATATCAGCCAGCAGAAGCTACATTAACACATTCTGTTAACTGCTGATTTTACATTGTGTATGTCAGGAATTTAATTGTTTCCTAACCATTACAAATCATTTCTCTACATGTTATCTAACTTTAATGTTGCAGGGTAACATAAACATCTAAAAATAATGTTGATTTTATTCTTAATTATCAAGTTTCTATTTATCGCCTTCAAAAATTGTTCACTTGAGCCTACTTATATATGTTATATTGATATTAAAATATATTTATTCTTAAAGAAAATACACTATGCTATCATGGGGGCCATCTTACCCTGGTATTTAGGATGTGTTGCTTCAACATGAAAAGTTTGTTTTTGTAACAAGAAAAGTTTATTTTAGGAACACGATAACTTTGTTTGTCATAAATGTGTGAAAAATCTGTTTTTATAACAATCGATTTTGCATGCTGTAACATGACACTGGTGTGTTTTTCTCTGTGCCTTGGTCCTGAGAACGTGAAGTCCTCACATGTCAGCAAACTGAGCAACAACATCAACACGCCTCGAAAGCTGCGCTGCCTTTGGGTGCTGCTCGTAAACTACAGCTTCCACTGCGGCGCCGCTGTTGCTGCTCCTTCCATTTAGCGTTAGTTGAGGCACTGTCGATGCGATTCGTGTTATTGCTATGTGGACGCATACGAAAAAGAAATTAAGCTCATGTATGTCACGTTTTAATCCGGTAAAATGACTTTTGATATCCGCAAAATCCGTCCGTAAATTATTGGTGAGTTTTACTACATTTGTGGCAGAGCCTGAAGGCGCCAACGGTCCGGTCTGGTTCCCATGATGCATCAGTCCTCAGTTGGATAGCGACAAGAGAGCGTCTCACATCGGACTTATCGCTCAATTTTCTGCTATTTTTCTTTTTTCGACGTCGCCTCAGAAGCTATGGAGAGCGACTGTACGGATTGACGTGCCTTTAACGTGCAGACACCGAGTTTACAACATTTTAAAGAGGACACCGCTTGTTTTTTGGATCTTGATGGCAAGTTAGCCGACCTGCTTCGGTAAGGGTTAGCTGTGCAACACACTGAGCTAGTTAGCGTTCAATGCTAACGACTAATTTAGGTTTCAGACAGCTGACAGCGTCGTGTTTTAATGCTTTTTTAACATAACTTCCTCTAATGTTCTAATTTTAGCATCTTATTCTTGTTTTTTGTGTGTGATATTAGGATGTCTCAGTGGTTGGTGTCGGGATTGACTGTGGACAAACGCCCAAATCAGAAGCTAACATGTACAGTGGCAGCTTAAATCAAGTCAGCGTTATTTATTGAGCACTTTGAAAGAAACAGCCGTTGAGCCAAAACTCTTTCCAACTGAGAAATAAGGTTGGCATTACGAATTTACCTTACAAGTCTAGATATCAAGGTAAAGAGCCTGTAATATTTTATATAATACAAATTAACCTGGCTAAAATGAAGGTTAAGACCCTATAATATTCTGTATAATTCAGATCTACCTGACTAACCTAAATGTCAAGGTTAAGACTCTGTAATATTAGATATGAAATACGAATTGATTTAACTATTTTAAATACTTAAGACCTTGTTGATTTGCTTAACTATACCTGTCAAATTGGAAAGTTGAGGTTCATACCTTCCAATATTTTAAACAAAACAAGTTCACCTGACTAACTTAAACACTAAATACCCTATAATATTACATATATGTATACATATATAATACAAATTGACCTCACTAATTTAGATACTCAGATAAAGACTACAATAGAGAGGAAAAGCTGCCTTCTGACTCAGGATTTATACCTTTGTGTCAGTGGTTTTGCTAAATTCACGCTCTTCTCCTTTTGCTTTTGATAGTATCTCATGTGGTAACGCTTCAATATTTGCGTTATTGTATTATATTTGGTCTTAAATCAAATTACAATCCTAATATCTGACAAAAATGCCGCAATTTAACATTTTTCCCTAAGTGTTCGTCCCTGTAGCCGTCTGCCTCGGCTGGTTTCGGTGAGGGTAAACAGGAGGGAGAAGAGGGTAGCAGAGATGGACAGAACAACAACAACAAGTTAGAGAACATCAACGCTGGACATGCTGGCGCGACCAGTAGCTGCATGTCCAGAAAAACTGCAGGGAGAAAACATAAATACGTAGAAGAAGCAACAAAAATCACAGAAACTGACACAAAATCACATAAAAGCAACTATATGAACAAGATAGAAGCATGCTAGCGACAATTAAATTAGAGGTAGAACTATAAAACCAAAATAGAAAACTAAGTAAATCCAGGCTACAGTGGGGTGTTTGAAAAAGAAAATTAACTTGGACATGACTAAGGCAGCCACATGAAGACCTAAATGCAGTGAAAACAACAAATGGAGACGCTACAAGAGCCTCCAAAAACTCCTTTTGCTTCTGAGACATGAGTGACTCACAAAAGTGAAGTTTATCGTGGTTAAAACGCTTGCAGAAATTAGAAATGCATTTAGCCTGGTTGGTTTAAAGTGAAGCTCATCATGATAACAATCTGATGGCAGTGGCACCGTGTTAATGCTAATACTTAGCACCACTTGCCTACTGATTTGTTAAGTAAACCTGTTTTTGGTAATGACATGACACTGCTGGGTGTTTAAAGCAGCCTTATCTCGGTCATATCGTGTCAGGGAGTCGGCCTGTCGTGCTGCTCAGATCCTGATTTGTTCTCACAGAGGGCTATTTAGATTGGGGAAGTTAGTTCTGAAGCGTTCGCAGCTACTTCCCTGCAGACGGCCTCTTTAATCAGGACCTCACATGACTCACTTACAATGCGGTTACTCACAGAAGCCGTGAAACTGCAGATATGTCACAGAATCCAGTCTCATGACGGAAAATGTAATGATAACATGGAACGGTGAAGATGAAACGCAGCTTCCTTACTGTCACATGTCTCGGCCGTCTGGGCTGCACATCTTGTTTATTGCTATTGTGCAAATGTGATTTCTGCAGTGGTGAGTTTGAGGCCTGCTGCTGGGTAAGTCTGCTGTGTTGTTTTTGTGTTCCAGCGTGCCATGTGGGACTGAACCTTCCCAGGAGGTGCCATGTTAGCCACACAGACACCAGAGATGCCACCTGAGGCTAAAGATGTCAAACAGGTAAAATCACAAGCTTGTCTCATCCATGCAGAGATCTTCAAACCTTCACTTCTGCCTGGCTGTTTTCTATTTTACACTTAGACTGACTTTACTGGCTCCTTTTAATGCATTTTTGCTTTACAGAGTTCAGTTGTGACACTGAAGTGACATGTGTTGTAACTGTACTGTTGTAACTGTGCTCAGGGTTACGCTGCTGTCAGCACTGCACTTGGTGATCCTTCAGTTTGCCTGTGTTCTTTATGTGGAGACTATAAAAGGAATTAGTCCGACTGTCTTTGAAGAGGCAAGACGAGACGCGGAGTTAAAGGCAAAACAGCAGCAGGACAGAATAAGAGGCTCGGCGAGGCTTCACAGTGCATCAAATGACGTAATGCACTGATAAACAGCACTGAATCTAAATCAGCTGTGTGGCAATTAATTTAACGACCGCTTATCACTGTAATTCTGGATGTCAGCTCATTTGTGGGAGGTGCTGAAAAGTTCACAGTCTGACCTGATATTAGATCCTGATAGATTCTGTCTCCATGTTGAAGATAATTTATAATCATAAGTGAATAATGTAGATGGAAATATGCGCATGTCTGTCTCTCTTTGGATCCTGCTGCCGTCTGACGCTGGTCTTAATAAAACTCAGAGGAAAGACTGAAAGCAACAAACTGAACTTCAGCTCCTCTTAGTCCAAACCTGGATTACATAAACTCTGATGAGTCTCTTTAGCCTGACCTGTTAAAGGCTTTGTCGTCTTCGCAGTGCAGCTCTATTTTGTGCGAATGAAATTGCTCTCTGTGATGTTTTTGGACCAGTGTTGGTGTTTAAATAAGGCAAAAGACTTCCTCAAATCACTTCACACAACTCAAAGTACGCCGTCGTCTTGTGCGTGTCGGTCTGTTGATGCAGTTCAGACTCATAGAAATGTTCCGAGGTCCGACCGAGTGAGACTGTCATCACAATCCTTACAGAAAAAAGAGCAGGTTGTGCCGACATGTTGATTTAATTGTCAGTGATTTTGATAATTCATGAATTGGTTTGAGTCATTTTTAAGAAGACGGTCTGAATCCTCTGCTTCCTGCTTCCTTAATGTGTGTTTTCTAGTTTCTTTCCTCCTCTTCGATAGTAAACTGAACATCTTTTGCAGATTTAGGATGTTGTCTTGGGCTTTTGGGAAACCCTGATCGACATTTTTCACCATTTTCTGATATTTTTGAAACCAAATTGATCGATTGATTGAGAAAATAATCAACAGATTAATGCCTTGCTAGCTGCAGCTCGATCTCACGCTCAGTTTGTACTGAGTTTGTGCTTTTACAGTCGATGCAGGTCCTGCTGCATGACTTAACTGTGAGGGTTTAGTCCTCTTGTTTGCTCTGAAGCTCAAGTCTCAGCCAAGTGAAGCACAGCAACAGGAGAGTCTTCAGTGCTCAGTGTCAAGAACTTTTGAACTTTTACGTGCTGCTGAAAACTTCAGCTTTTATTCTGCAGCCTGTTGCACAATGCAGGTTTGCCTCTTAGATGTTCATGTTCTCTTTCTGTCAGCTGACGGTGAGTCTCATGTGACAGTACCTAACCGACAGGCCACGTTTCATAACAGCCTCTGACTGATCTACCTTTTCCACATCACACTGTAGATTAGAATGCAGAAAATGTGCAGCCTGCGTTCTTAGCAGCACATAAAACATCTCTTGTGTGTGAACAGAGCAAGTATTTCCAGTTTGCCGACCGGCTTCTCAATTAAAAGAAATGAGGAAGCTCGTTTTATTCTCCTCTTCCCGTATTATTGTCCTGCAGATTAAAGAGAAGTTGGCTCAGTCCCTCAAAGCGCTGCAGAAACGCTACGTGACGTCAGACGCGGTGGTCACCAGTGAAGATGGAGACGCCAACCTCCTGTGCTGCGCCCTGGAGGCCATCTTCATCCACGGGATCAAGACCAAGTTCATCCGCTCGGAGGCTGGAGGTCGAAGTAGGAAGCAAGACAGAGGAGGCCTCCCTCAGCCTTTCTTCTGGAGCCTCCTCAAGACTGTAACACACCGGTAAGTTAGAACCAAAGCACACTTAGATATGGAAAAACTTTATGGACACCGAAATCATTTATGTTTACGATTCTGACCCACAGTCCTGCGTACATGTAGACTACAGCGCCACCTTCTGACGACACCACCTAGCCTAGTTTGTCAACGGAAACAAAACAAATTCACTTTTCTTTATTATTGTTTGCAACATCTCAAAACTGTTCTTCAAATTTGCCTGACAATTTTGCGGTGACTTGGCTGCTGTTGGAACTGAAACGATTAGTTGTCCAACAGAAGATAAAACGGCTGCTCTTTCTCCAATCATTCAAGATGTTTTTTAAGCAGAAATTACAAACTTTTACTGGTTGCATCTTTTCTATCGCTCACAATTAGCTGCTTTTTGTTGCCGTGTATCATCGCTAACTGAAGTTTTGGATTAATAGTTCGACAAATTTCTCAATTAAAAGAAAATTTTGCCTTTTTATAGGGCAAACAGTCGATACATTGAGAAAATAACCATCGGTTGAATCAATGCTGCTGACTTTACTCTGTGAAAACTCGGTATAAAGTGTTTCTGTGTTGGTTCTCCAGTGACGTGATCACCGAGCTGGAGAAGATCAGCTTTGTGGGCACCGATGTGGGTCGCTGCCGGGCCTGGCTGCGTCTCGCCCTCAACCACGGCCTCCTGGAGTGCTACCTGGCGTCGCTGTTTCGGGAAGACTCCAAGCTTCGGGCCCATTACCAGCCCAGTGCCTTGCTGCTGAACGCAGAGGAGCGAGAGGTCCTGCTCAGCTACCTCCAGGGTCTGGCCTCCCTCACATTCAGCCTCTCCTACAAGTCGGCCGTCCTCAACGAGTGGACCACCACGCCTCTGGCTCTGGCCGGACTCTGCCCGCTGTCCCAGGCCGACCACCTGGACCTGCCCTTGAACGGAGGAGACCATCCCACCTCCAGGCCCGTCTGTAAGGAGCTCTGGGATACGGCGTCTCAGTCGTCGGGCTCGTCGGATGCGATGGACATGCAGAGAGGATGCCCAGTGTCGCTGGGGAGGGGCTCGGGGGCGTTTCAGTCAGGCAGGACTGCGCTTCACTCGTCTAATTTAAGCCTGGACACCACCGGCTCGTCTCAGCTGTCCTCCAGCCTCAGCTCTGACAGTCTTCTGCAGGGGCAGGACCCCCGCAGCCCGGCGGGAGAGCAGTGGTCCTCATGTGACCTGGACACACCCATTAACATCAGCACCAAGAGGCCACAGAAGGAGTAAGTGATGCTTTGGTTGTTTTGTTTGTTTGTTTGTTTGTATTGCACCAAAAAGCTTGATATAGCTCTTTCCTCAGTGTCTGAATCTTGTTTAAAAACACCTCAGTGTGCCGGACTGTTGCCCTGGTGGATGCCTTCCTTTATTACTATGAACACACACAGTTGTAGTTTATCCTGAGTTAATCCTGCTACTCACCACAGCCCCAGACGTGAAATAATCCCCGGCTGGAAATGGTCCTGAACAAATCCCAATTCTCCTGCTTCAGTCTCGTTTGCTTGTCCAGCTATTTTAAGAGATTTAAAAGCTCAGTTTTTAGCAGTTACATCAAGAAACATCTACAAATAATGACGACATTATACTTTAACCTTCTGAATCCCAGGCAGCTTTTGAGCGTTTTCACTCACCGAAGTTCAGTTTCAGGCTCTAATTCTGCAATCAGGTCCGAAAAACACTGGATTCAGTTTTTGGAAAGTTATTAAAAGTCGTGAATTTCACATGAACAAGCTTCAACGTTTAAATGATATTTTAATCGTATGAAGTTTGGACCATTGAGAGACAGTACATATCTTTAAACTGCAAGTGAGCAGCTGATTTGTTCTGCAAGGTGTTTTTTAACTCAGAAATGGCAAAACAAAGTTAGAGTGGAATAAATCGTGAAAAAAAAAGTCAAACTTCTTCGATTATTTATTCAACAAAAGCTTAAAACATCCTGTATCAGTGTATGCATCATTTCTCCAAGTGTCCACAGATGTTACCAGTACTGGGAAGAAAATATTGGCGTCATATACGATAAAGATTGAACTATATATGGAATAAAGTGGTTTTAAATATCATCATCTTTAACCTGACATTTGTTATTTTTCCTGCCAGAGCAGAACGTCACACATTGTTTTTTCAAAGAGCGTCTGAAAGTTGAGAATGTAGTGATTTTTCCTGTTTTTACAGTTTCTGGCTCTGATAAACGGTAGAATTCTGGTAATTAAAAAAGTAATTAAAGCTGCAAGCAGTGTCGGATGGGCCCTCGCTCCTCACCACACCACTGCTGTGGAGACAATCGGAACGTCTAAGCTCGCAGTTGTGTTTGTCTCATCCTGCTCTGCAAATGTACCAAATTTCATGTCTGTAGGACAAAGCACTGATTTGATATGAATTTTTGAAATTTCTAGGGGGCGCTGTGGAGCTGTTTGAAATTTGGAGTGTGCAAATCTGTTGGTCTTGGGATACTATACATGTGCACCAAATTTCATGTTTGTAGGATAAAGCAGTGATTTTATAGGAGTATTTGAATATTTGTAGGGGGCGCTGTGGAGCCGTTTGACCACGTCCATTCCTGAATTGTGTTTTAAATGTTAGTTCTGGAGATGAATGAGGATTTGTGAGGATTTGGTGATATTACATGGATCCCTTCACCTCCAAAAACCATTTCGTTCCATATGGCGATTTTGTTCAAAATGGCCGCCATGCCACGCCCACAACATGTGACGCAGCAACGAGATTTTAATAACTTTTCATCCTGGAGGGGTCTAGATGCCACACAGCAAATTTGGTGAAGATCGAACAAAAATCCTGGGAGGAGTTCGTTAAATTCCAATGCCTGCGCACCACGTTTTCTAGGGGGCGCTGTTGAGCTTTTTTGAAATTTCAACAGCGGGAATGTTTTTGTCTCGGCCTACTGTACCTGTGGACCAAATTTCATAGCTGTACGTTAAACTAGCCGTATTAACTCCACTAAAGGCCAATTTTCTAGGTGGCGCTATTGAGTCATTTTGCCATTCATATGTGTAATTCCCCCAAAATATCAAAATTTTCACCAGTCCTGATGGGTGTGCCAAATTTGGGGAGTTTTTGAGCATGTTTAGGGGGTCAAATTGGGGTTCAAAGTGGCGTAAGAAAAAGAAACAGTAAGGGAACAATAGGGTCCTTGCACTGTAGTGCTCGGGCCCTAATTCTTTGAAGGTAACATGCCTCTCAAGCGCCCAGTGTGTTTGGTGTTTACAGGGTTGAACTGTGCTTAAATAGTTAATGATAAACACGTCTTTATTGTATCACGACTTGCAGCTCGCTGACTGACTTCCGGGAGAGCGGCCACTGCAGCCAGGACTCCATGCCTGAAGACTCGTTCGTCTCCAGCACCGGTCCCGACCAGTTCTCAGAAAACGCCATCTTCAGCGGCTCCGACAGCGAGACCCAGGGTCCCGCCACGCCGTCCCAAGACCCCACGGACCAGCTCACAAACTCAGACTCAGAGCCTCCGCCGACAACCCCCGAGCTGCTGTCGTCCGATGAGCCTCCTGAAGTCTGCAACAGCTCCTCCTCTGAGCTGCTCTCAGACGTCCCGTCCTCAGTCGGGGATCCTGTGGAGGAAACACCTGCAGCTGGTGTTCAGGAGAGCAGCGAGCCGGTCCAAGACGAGAAGCAGACTGAGGTGAACGACTCAGAAACTCCAGGACATCAAGGTCCATGTCGCTCTACAAGCATCCTGAGCAGGAAGCTGTCCTCAGATTCACTGTCTGTAAGTATCTGCAGAAAACAGAGAATAACTACAGGCCAGGAATTTTAGGCTGCATCCACATTAGTACGTTTTTAAAATGCTTCTGCTGCGTTTTACCTCTTTCATCCATGACACTCAGGGTTTTAGGACCCTGGAAACAGACGTTCAGGGCCGAACGATTAAGGGAAAATTGTGATTTATCTGACAGATATTGGGATTTGATTTGCAATATCGTGTTTTTTAAATCAAGCTTCGGTCCAATATTCACTTTGTAAAAGATTTAAACATCCACCGATCAGCCCCAACATCCTGACCACTGACAGGTGAAGTGATTATCATTGATCATATTGGTACTATGTGGTGTTCTGATGGAAAACCTTGATCAGGCTCAGACACCCAAATAAACATGGTCCCACAACAAACACACTCCCTCATGCTGATGGAAACATAGACATATATAGGTAGACGCCGCATTGACTGTGGAGGGACGTGCCCAAAGCTCCGCCATCTTGGTACAGGGCTAGCAGAGGGGGGAGTGAATGTAAGTCTATGGAGGTAAGAGGTGCACTATAGGAGGAACTTCACACTAAGATATGCACTTGATTGACAACATCAGACTGCATTTTGGTGATATATACACTGTGTATAGTGTTAAATACATTTTTGTTGTACATTCCCACCATTACTAAAAAGGCACATTTTGCTTTCATTACGCTTTCATTTCCAAACGCCTACCATCCACATCACTCCAGCGTTTTAGAGCTCCTTAAACTGAGACTTTTGGACCTCGTTTCATTTTGGAATGTTCAGGGTTGCGTTTTTGTCTAATCGGACATAAATGAAGACTTCTGGAACTATAATGCCGACGCACATGTTCGCTTTTTGGTTCGTCTATAGTGTCGCTTCCTGATTCTTCGATCCCTTGACGGTTTCGCAGAGGAAAAGCAAAAACAACAGCAAAGTCGAGAACTAGACAAGCAACTCAGAGAGCTCATACCTCCACCAAGGAGCTTCAGTCCACCCCCAACACAATCTCCCAATTCACATATTTTCTATGGAACGTTACAGATACAAATGTAATTACAGACAGTTCAAATGTCCTACCGACAATGCGGCCTTCACCCCATCCGACCTAATGAACAGGCGCGGCCTCTAGCGCGGCAGCTCCTAACAGCCTCCCAGCTTCTTAGACAACCGGAGATAAGAATGCCGGCCCAACCGTGCGTATGTCGCTCAGGAAGGAAAGAGAACTCCGTCACTGTCGCTGTCTGTCGCGTGGAGACCCAAAATGTCATGTGGTCAGAGGGGGTTACCCCAAAAACAAGAGTGCCCTCTGGTGGCTTTTAGAGTAAACGCATTTAATTGTCCACCTGGTTACACTTAGATAAAAACATCCTGGATCCAGACGGTGATCTGGATCAGTCCCAACATTTCATCATTTGTCCCATTTCACACATTTCCTGAACATTTCATCCAAATCCATCCATGAGTTTTTGAGTTATTTTGAACACAAACAAACAAACAAACAAACCAACGCCGGCTATCACAGAACCTCCTTGGTGGAGGTAATGAATTTCAGGCCTTGTTGACCTCGTTGTCTGTTAAAGCAGCTATTTTGCATTTCAGGAAATCCCTGGTTTTACTTTTGACCACATTTGTTCTGCTTCATGTTTACACTCACACGCCCAGTGCAGCAGTTGATTTCAGGTGTGTTAGTAAAGAGAGATTGTTTCTGAAGTAGAGCTAAAACACTCGCCATTTTTTGTTTTAAACGCCACTTTAAAATCAAAACCTGCTAGTGTGGATGTTGCCTCAGTCCTTGTCTTATACCTTCTATCAGTTCATCAAAGCTCTGATTCTTGTGGGTTTCACAAACAGGAAACATCCAGAATTGCTCTCGTTCCTGGTTTGTTTTCTGGGTTTTCCCACTGAGGAATTGACAGATGGGATGTTAGACTCCTGGAAACCAGCGCGTCATGGTGGAAAATCAACACCAGCTTTTTCAGCAGTTCATGGAAAACTGTGTCTGTTGTTTTTCCCCCCCTCTTTTAGCTGTTCAAGGAGATCATGAGTGGTCACGTTAGTCTCGCTGAGTTAGAGGGATTTTGTGGTGTCAGAATATCGCTGGCAGGCAGCTCGGAAGTGAAACTGCTCCTGTGGCAGAGTTTGTGGATGAAATAAAGTACAGAGAGCTGCTCTGCGAAGATTAAACCCTCTGATTGTTAAAGAGGAACGGCTGCACGACCTGCATTGTTGTTGCCACTCGTTGAAATTAGAAGACTGACTGATTTATGCTTCTGTTTCAGGACCTTTAACCCAGAAGGAGGTCATGATTTATAGTTTCTAAGGCACATGATTGAACAGGAAGCATGTTTTCCTCAAGCATAACTCAGCTCTGTCACGTCTTCTGTGTTCGACCTCGTGTTCGTCGCTGAAATCAGCTTTAACCTCTGACACTCTCTGCAGCACTCGCACTCCTGGATCTCCGAGGACGACATCTACAAGCCTCACCTGGAGGAGGTTTCCGACAGCGACGAAGTGCCTCCAGTCGCCCCCGTAACTGAGGTCACGGCCCCCCTGTCGCCTCCCAGCGTGGTCCATCGCAGACAAATAGGTATTCTAGACTATCTCCTTGTGTCCAGTGTAAAACTTCATGAAAACATCCAGTTAAAAGAGCAGGAGATGTGTAGGTTGACTGTTTTTATTGATTATTCTTGGCATTTTTCCAGCAAAACTAGTGTTTCCGCTGGCCAAATCAGAGCGCTTCTTGATTTTTCTTTGTGATACGTCATTGCAAACTGAGTTTTAGGCCACTGGAATAACTCTCATCACAATTTTTGGCAGGTTTACATCTCTAGAGGCAGGAACTGTGTCGTCATTTTGAATTTTTGCCATCTTTATCTGTGTCATTAGCTGCTTCGTAACCTCACACCATAATAAAGTCCCTGAAACAGGCGTAAGACAGGAAATTATATTTAAAACTAAAGGTTCTCTCTCATGGAAGTTGGAATTGGAAATTTTTAAAGGGCAGGTTAATATCATCCGCCATTTTGTTTATAATATAACACGCATGAAAATGAAATTTAGATGACCGATAAATATTTTTCTGAAGGCAGTATGATTTATCACACAGGAAAAACACACTGTGAGCGTCACCCATGTCATACCTTTTAAATTAGGCACGTTGAGGACTATTTGTTGAGAATTAAATGATGCTAGCACAGGGTTTCCCCCAGAAAACTTGCTAAGCCCGGTGGTAGAGAAGCCCACCAGCCGCCCACCGTGGTTTTGTAAAAAATAAATAAATAAAAAGTATAAGATAAAGTTAAAAGTTGACAGGAATTTTGAAATTAAGACTATTCTGTGTTCTTATAAGCCATTTATTAACGATACTTAAACACAGAGTCTTATAAAAAGGCACAATCTTGAAATATGGTTTTACACAAACACAAAAAATACAATTAAAATAAATAATATCAATTATTTTCACTTTAGTTAAATCCTAGTGAATCTTAAAACAAGACGTTGTTGGTCACATTTAAAAGTAAAATAAATTAACATAAATAAAAAGTGAAAACATGGCCAAGGGGTAAAACCAGGAACTCAGAGGCTGAACAGGTCTGCTGTGCTGTGTGACCTCTACTACTTATTGCTGTACATGGTTCAGGTTGGATCAGTGCATCAATCCATCTGGGTTTACCATACTGGGTCTGGTAGAGCCATCCGCTAAATTTAGGGTCAGCTAACCATTTTGGATTAAATCCACTAGTTCCATGTTTACCATCGCGGCTGGCAGAAGGCTGCTCCGACGACATGCTAACATCCGTGCTAACATCCGTGCTAACATCCATGCTAACATCCGTGCTAACTCCACTGGCTCTGCCTCATCATGGAGCCGCGGCTCGGTCGGCTCTCCGGGGATGAACTCCCCTTGGCCTGGGGGTGAACGAGCGGCTCATGGTCTCCTCCAGTGCTCCTCCAACTTCAGAAAAAGAAAGTGTCCAACGTTTTTTGACCCTTTCTCCGTGACATGTCACGTAAAAGTTGTTAGCGTGTAGACAGGTAGAGGTTTTGGGCGTTCAGATGATGGAAAATACACCTGACCTCTCCCCCCTATGTGTTCACGTATCGAAGTGTATCGACGTAGAAGATGTCGCCATTGTGCTTACCGTATCACCAGATGTGGTTAAAAGCTCTGTATACCATCTTTGCTATCACTGTTTTGGTGCATAAAAAAATTATTTAAAATAAATAAACAAGTGACGCTTAGCCTGGTGGGGGGTAAGGAAAGCCTGGCAGCCCTCCAGGCCTATAAAGCACTGGGGGAAACCCTGTAGCAGAACATTAAATGAATTTAACTGCAGGGTTGAATACTTGGCCAAACAACCACTATAAAGGTTGCTTCCTCTAAATGATAAAGCCTGTATAACTATTACTGTGGTTGAGCAAAACTTGACATTTAAAGATGTCACCTTGAACTTTTCGAGGGTTTTTGCCATATTTTGACGTCTCACAAGAGAAAATTCGATATTCAGCAGATTAATTCCAGGGTTCTTCCTGCATTTCTTTTTTTTGTCATCACCGAGAGGAAACTCCCCAGAGTGAAAATGATGAAAATTAAGAATACAGATTCCATTTATTGAGTTGAGTTTCATTTGCGCAACCAAATTTCCACTTTAACACAATATAATGAGGTGCAGTCAGACCAGGACTAGTTTGCAAAACACACCGTGATGTTTAACAGATGTGTTAAATGCTCCAAGCTGAGCGTCTTCGTCCTTGTTTGTTACCTTAACTGGTGCATTGCTCTGTTTTTTCGCAGCTACAGACCTCTCAAACCCGTCGGCAGGTTTTTGGGGTTTGCTGCTGTTTTATGCAAGGAAATGATTAGTTCAACTTTTAGAAATGTGTGGATCATCATCACCTGCTTCTGTGGATCCTCATCGGTAAACTGTGTAGTTAAAACTGAGACTAATAGTTGTAGAAATAGTTCATCTTTTGCTAGATTTTAACGTCTCTTTCACATGATTAAGTGTTTGAGTGTAGTTTAAAGCAGGTTAGACTCCATGAAATAGCTGCTGAGTCTCTTCCTTAAACTGTGAATATGTCAGATCCATGTTGAATCCTTTGTGCTGATTGTTTTTCCGTCCGTCCGTCCTTCAGGTCTGTCCAACCCCTTCCGAGGCCTGCTGAAGCTCGGCCACCTGGAGCGTCGCGGCGCGATGGGAATGTGGCGCGACTATTACTGCGAGCTGTCGCCCTTCGAGTTCCGCCTTTACCTGAACGCCGAGGAGCGGACGTGTTACGACAACTGCTCCCTGCTGAGATGCGAAGACGCCCGGATCACTTCCTCCGAGGGACGCTTCGAGTTGGCGTTCCCCGGGAAGCGAGTTTACCTCCGGGCAGCGAACCGGGGTGAGGCGGAGGACTGGGTGGACCGGATCGTGGAGGCCGTGAATAAATGCCGACCAGCATCTCGTGTGGATGAGCAGTGGGAGGTTCTGCAGCCCGCCGGGGAGAACGGTGTTGATGATCGCCTGGTTTCATCCCCGTCCTCGGCTCCCTCCAGCCCAGAGCGGAGCTTGGCTTCCTCTGACATGAACGGAGGACCGGAGACTCCTCCTCTGCAGGAGCTGGACTGGACTCGGACTGCTGATTTGGAAACAGATTCCATCAAAGAAGCTGTTTTGTACTTTTCCACTGATCCTGAAGCTCGGACGTGGTCGTCTCTGGTCTTCTCTCTATCCTTGGAGGCCTTGAAAGGCTTCAGAGTTCAAGATGGCAGAAAGCTGCTGCGTCTGACGTACCCCATCGAGGAAGTCCGAGACGTGGTTCCTGACGTCTCTCTGGGAGGTCCGGCCTTTTTCAAACTCCTGACTGTCAGGGAGACGCTCAGACTCCGGGCTGAGAACCAGGAGGAGGCTCGGTCCTGGAGGGCCTTGATCCGAGGAGCTCTGGACTCGTACCTGGAGAGCGGAGACGACGGGGGCTCTGCTGGAGCCGCCGTAGCGCAGATAGGAGTGTCTGGAAACCTCCACAGGCTGGTGCAGCACAGACTGAAGGAGGACGGAGCTCTTCTGGCTCATCTCTGCATGGTTCCTTCAGAGAAAGGGCTGGACACGCAGAACTTCAAATGTGCAGGTAAAATTAAGATTTAAAGGAAGAAAGTCGGGTACGTTCGGAGGTTCCATGCCGTTCTTGAAATCAGTGGTTCTCAACTGGTGGGTCGGGACCCAAAAGGGGGTCGCAAAGCCATTTTTAGAGGGTCCAGAAGCATGAACCCCTAAAAAAGTAGTGGTATAAAGTCTTTTATTTTGAAGGATGTGTTTCTTATGACTCAGTTTGCTTTCAATAGCACCAGTAGCAGCCCACTAGATTTGTCTCTGCCAGCTGATTGGAGAAATTTACGCTAAAACATCCCAAAAATGAACCAAAATATGCTCAGAATTTGTCAAAATGGGCAAAAATATGCCCAGAAACGTCCAAATATACCAAAATGAGCAAAAAAATGAGCCAAACTTTTCCTAAATTCTATCAAAATGCGTTGAGACTCCACCCAAATAAACCTTAATTTGTTAACAGGAACAACAAACTTCAACAATTTGGGTCACGACTGTTATTAATAGACATAGTGGATCCTGAGGCTGGACCAGTTGAGAACCACTGCTTTAAATGATTCGTTTTGGGTTGTTCCACCTCGGATCATCAGGACATTTCTGCTCCACCGTCGCTCTGCTTGAAACTTTTTTTAAACTCTAAATATTTAAAATGCTGTTTGTGAAAGTTTGGGTTCGTGTTTCAAATACTTTTTAGAGATATATTGCAAAATTTTAGGCAGTTTGAGCAATAATATCTCAGAAACTACTGAAGATAAAAGCGTGAAATCTTGAACGTTGTTTCTCAACATGTGACTGAATTAGAATCTGCAATAGTGATGGGGTTGAAATATGACAAAAAGATTGAAGCCACCGTGAAAAGTTCCATCTTTGAGCTCATATAATAAAATAATAATAATACAGAAGTCAGCTAGGGATAGTTTCTAAATTGTATGTAGCTGCATGTCATAATAATTCCAAACAAGACCTATAGAATGCTTTATAATACGACAAAAATGTAAATAAAGGATATTTTCATTTAGGCTTCCTGAGATATCGTAATCTAAATACAGTCTTAAAGTCCAATGTGTGAAAACAAATGTGTCAAAAGTGGGTCTATAAAAAGAAACTATTTGATTTATCGATATTAATTCCTATTAAATCTCATTAATATCCTTGTAAATATTCATATTTTATGCAAAAAAAAAATCAGGTAAATCAGAGACGAATGCGCAGAAACTGTTCTATGGTTTGAGAAGGATTTTTAATGTGCCAGTCGAAGTGAAGGGGACCAAATCTAGTCTCATGCCTGTGCTTTTAAGGTTTATCTGATGCTTAAACTTCCCATAATCATGTTTTTAGCTAGAAATTCCCCCTTTGTGCCGTTAGCTGTCGACCCCAGTGCCACACAGGGGAAACAAAGAGAGGGAAACTCCTGCTGAAACGACTGTTACAGCAGAAAATATATGAAGTTTTGAATGCATAATTTGTTTATTTTACACATTTCGTCTGTAAAGCGTTCCCCTTTCCCAAAGAAGGCCTGTTCAGCGTCACTTTAACGGTGCAATATTCCCGTTCGTTGTCATGTTTGATGCATCATGTGTGTGCAAATCATAAAACAAATACTCAATCAAACAAACTCTAAGTCAGCTTATGTCACACCAACTCTTCAACCACATCTATATTATCTATATTATCTGTAGATGAACTAAACGTGCAGTGAGAGACTCCACCTGCAGCCTTATTAGCACACATTTAGTCTAAATCATTGTATAAAACTCTTATTCGCAGCATATTAACTCATTCAAACCTGGTTCTTTGGTGCTGAAATGTTAAAAATAGACCAGCTGCACACATTAATGTGGTTTCTGAAGACAGAACTATGTCAGAGGAAAGCTTGTGCCACATCCTGTGAGCTAACAAGTAGATATTATTCAGTGAACAGTAGCTGCTCATTGAGTTCCCCTTTGCTGCCAAAATGCAGTGAAAATCAGCAAACGTTGGATGAATTGTTCTGATTTTTATCCTAGAACATAAGAGAATTTCTGTTTGGTAAATCTCCGGTAAATCTCTTTATTAACAGTCTAATTCTGCTTGTCTCAGCTGATATTATTATTCTATGTGCTCTTTTCTCACTAGAAATGCTGCTTGTGTTGGTGGAAATGGTTTGAGTATTTTAGCTTTCAGCCTGTTCAGGACCGTTTCTTTGTTTCCTGTGTGGTTTTTGGTTAAAGTAGATTAAACTGTGCTTCCTGTGTGATCGTCAGGTTGTCCCCAGCAGATCGGGCCGTCTCTGGGCAGGTCCAGGTTGTGTGAGTTCTCAGGACAGTATTACTGCGAGTCCTGCCACGGCGGGGCGACCTCCATCATCCCGTCTCGCATGGTGCACAACTGGGACCTCACACAGCGAGAGGTAACCATCGCTTTTAAATACATGTATGTGTGTGTCAGGGGAGTAACGGTACACAAAGATGGCCGGTGCGTCAAAACGACACGACCGGTTTAAGGTGACGTAGCAGCAAGACGCCTCGCTGAGTCTCAACTTGTGTCCAAAGTGTGGATTTCTAACTACCTACCAGTCTTTGAATCGTGTTGATCGGCCAAGTAAAACCAGAGTTATGACAGATAATAAACACCATACTTTCTCCACGTTTGGAGCTCCTTACTGCTTTGGTCTGGTCCACTTGTTTTACTCCTTTTTCATACTTTACCAGGAAACCCAAGTGATCCCACACGGGTGGTTTTAACCATAGACATATATACGTAGACGCCACGTTGACTGCCGCTGCCTACGCGGCGGCCATCTTGGTACAGGGCCACTCGCCCCTACAGTGCATTACGTCTATAGAGGAATGACATGTCTGCACTATAAAAGTGATCATAAATCCATCAGTTGTCAACATATATTGTTTGTTACAAACGTCAGACATGGAGGACGGACAGGCAGACATAAATAGAACAAAAGCATCCAAGCATCCTGTGTCAAAGCTACATGTGTGACGTTTTTAACAAACCAAACCGTTTGGAAATCGGTCGAAAATTCAGTGAATATTTCTACTTTAAGATTGTGGAGTACCTCTTACCTCCATAGACTTACATTCACTCCCCCCTCTGCTAGCCCTGTACCAAGATGGCGGAGCTTTAGGCACGTCCCTCCACAGCCAATGCGGCGTCTACGTATTTATGTCTATGGTTTTAACCACGGCGGAGCGTCTTCCAGCTGTTAGCGTTGGCCATCCCTTTCGCTAGCCGTACGTCACAGAACAAACGGTCCGTCACATCCTGGGTTCCCCTGGAAACTCCTACTTGTTTTTAGTTCCACAATACTGTGCAACTGTGGGCACTACGAGGTTCACAATTAAAACTATTCTGTAATAGTCTTAAATGTTCATACCGTGGTTCACCTCTGTACCGAACGGTTTGGTTTGTTGTGTTGTTCCACCCTTCATATGTTCTGTTAAGTAGATTTAAGGTGAAACCGTGTCGTCAGTGAAACCAGAGGCTTGTAGAACAAATCAGATCTTTTAAACTGTTTGTTTACGGTTCTTGGGGAGTAGTAAACGTGAAAAATGTGATGTCAGTTAAGTTGAAACACCACAGGACATAAAGGCGTATTATCTAATGGGATGTTTTGGTTTCATAACATGAAAGTAGAAAGAAAATGTCAGAAATGCACGTTCAGTTGTTGGTTTTACTGCATTAGTGCATATTTAATATTCATGAGAAAACACCTCATTTGCATATTCAAACATACATTTTAAAAATACGTAACGTTAGTAATCAGCTGGGGAATTTCATGTCTGACATCCTGGACTTTATTTCCTGTAATTAGTAGTTTCCAATAAGGTTGAATGGAATTTTACAGCCCATGACTTTAAAATGAGAGTGTTAGATTCCAGTCTGTCATGTGAGGGTCTTAACAGATGGGGTTCATTTGTTTATCATTCCTGATTTATTCATTGAAACGTGATGGAACAGATTAGTTTTCTGGTTTATGGGGCGATGAAAAGAGAGAAATCCCCTCTGTGAAAGCCTCTGACTCTTAACATGTCAACAAAGTGAAGGAAGAATTTAGAAGCTGGTTTTAATCCAACGTTCATATTTCTGTTGTGGAAACTAATACAAAGTAGGGGATTTTTAGCTAGATAATGCCTCATTTCCATATTAAACACACATTTCTGAAAACTTGTACTACTACTGAAGGCAACACGAAGAGAGACGGAGCAGACAGGTGACTCAGGATAAACACCTGGTGATGCTGTCAGACTGGAAGGTCGACATGTCAGCATTAGAGAGTCTTATCTTTAGCTCTGCTGCTCTAAATACTTCAGATGTTTACCAGCACGTCTCACAAACTGGTTCTACATGTTCTGGTTTCACCTTTGTTCGGAGACACTCCTCCTCCTCCTCCTCATCATGTTGTCCTCATATGTGTTTTATTTATTTGTCCGTCCAGGTGTCTAAAAAGGCCGTTCAGCTGCTGGCTCAGGTAGAACAGGAGCCTCTGCTGAACCTGGATCAGCTGAACCCAGAGCTGGTGAAACATGCCGAGTCCATGACTCAGATCCACAGACTGAGGGAGAGGCTTCGTCTGCTGGGAGACTATCTGCTCACCTGTCGCAGTGGAGCCTGTAAGAGTCTGCAGGCCAGGTGAGCGTTTCCCGTTCCTGTCATGTTTGTCTTCACTGTGGGCTCATTTCCACTGCAGTCTGAAGCCCTGAGCCTCTGTGGAAACAGAACAAGCATGAAGAAGGAGAGAGAGCTCAGACATGCTTTAGTGCAGTGTGGAAACAGAAAGGTGAATTTCCTGGATTACGTGTTTTACAAAAGTTTCTAAAAACCAGAAGTGTCCTCGTGACCCCAGGCGTTGCCACATGTGTAGGGATAGAGTTTAGGATTTTGCTGAGCACTGAAAAGGCCCTTCATGACCTCCCTTCTAGTCACATCTCCAACCTGATTATATCCAAGGTGTATCTTTGCAGTCAAGGCCTCACGGCTCTGAAATTATCTGACTGAAGAAACCCGGTCGGCTGAATCAGTGACGTCTACTTGGTATCCTCAAGGACGTACCGCCTTGTGGACGCCTGATCCAGTCAGATCTGGGAAGCTAAGCGGGGTTGGGCCTGGTCAGTACCTGGATGGGAGACCGGGAGGGAACACCAGGAAGACTGGGTGGATGCAGGGTGAGAGTGAGTGGTTGGTGGTGGTTGGAGGGGCTGATGGAGCAGACTGGCAGCCTGGCCTCCATCAGTCTACCCCAGAATATGTAGCTTAGCACCATGGAGTATGGAGTGAATGAATAATGCAATGTAAAGCATCTTTGAGTGTCTAGAAAAGGGCTACATAAAACCAATGCATTAATATTATTAAAACATGCTTTTATCTGAGAACCTTTCCAAGTTTTATTATAGTTCGTATTTTGTTTGAACTGTCTGTTATTCCTTTAAATAATGTTTTAGTCTTCTAAGACTGTGTTGGTTTTTATAAGCCATACTCCTTTGAATTATGATGGTTTTAGGACTTATTTTATTTTGCTGCCTTGTAAAGCTTTCTTCTTCTTCTGTCGTCTTCCTCTGTCGTCTTCTTCTGTCTTCTTCTTCTGTTGTCGTCTTCTTCTGTGGTCTTCTTCTGTCTTCTTCTTTTTCTGTCATCTTCTGTCTTCTTTGTCTTCTTCTCTTCCTCCTTCTCCTTCTTCTGTCGTCGTCTTCTTATTCCTACCAACACTGAAAAACGATGTTTAACTCTTTACAGTTTTAGTTTGTTTCCTTACTTGTCTCCTCTCTACATCTGTGAACACTGCCTGCAGTTCAACATGAAGGTTTCCTGAATTTCTGTCCCGTGACTGTTGGTCTCAGCTAAGTCACTTGTTGCTTCCTGGTTGCACGGAGGAGCCTGGAATTTTAAGTTTTCTTTTTCCAGAATCAGGTTCAAGCAGACGGTTTATTTTTCTGTAAATGAGACACTGAGAATAAACTGATGAGGATGAACTGTCTCGGCTTTAAGCTCCGATCTGGTGACGTTTACTACCTGAACCACGTCCCTGATGGAGTCCTTTTGGAAAGGTTTAAATCTGACGGTTTGTGCTTCTGATAAATGGTGTAACTTTGCTGATTTTAGTGCTTATTTTATGTTTGTTCCATTTTTTTTCCCCCAGGATGGGTCAGAGGACCTACCTGATGGAGTCCAGTCACCTGTACAGCGTCCTGGACCTACGACAGGTATCCTCCCAGCTCCGTCCTGTCTCTCTACTCACCTGCTGCCTTGAATCGTCCTGATGCGTCCGTCCTGTTTGTTTCCCCAGATAGCGGAGGAGCAGTACGCCTCCTTCCTGCTCTCTCTGGTGGACTACGCCTCCAGCCACGTGTTCCACTGTGATCTGTGCACCCAGCGAGGCTTCATCTGTCAGATCTGCCACTCCAGCGACATCATCTTCCCCTTCCAGTTCGGCAGCACCACCAGGTACGTTACCACTGCCCAGCTCTGACCTGCTCTCACCTCCTCCACCTCGTTCGTCTGTCAGATGGTACTGCCATTCATCTGTGGTGTAAGAGTCACGACACCGGATGAAGCTTTGGACTCCAGTTTTATGACCTTATAGAAAAGCTGCTTCCGTCTTCTGCCTGTTGGTTCAGTTTCCCGTTTATTCACCACTGTTTCCATTTTCACCCGGTTCACATCCAAGTGTAAACACAGGACGGATAAACAGGAATCAGAGCCGTGAACAGATTCGTGTGCAGAAGTATTTTCAGTTTTGTTGCTGTTTAACTTCGTCTTTTGTCTTAAACTTTTCATTGTTTGAGGCAGAATCAGAAACGCCTTTATTGTCAGTAAATTTACACTTATGAGGAATTAGTCTTTGTGTTTTAGTGTAACTTTTATGGACAGAATGGCAGGAGGGGGTCTGGTTTGTCCTGTTGACCTCCAGCGTGCTCTGGGGAGGTTTGCAGCCGAGTGTGAAGCGACTGGGATGAAGGTCAGCACCTCCAAATCCGAGGACAAGACTCTCCTCCGGATAAAGGTGGCTTGTCCTCTCCGGGTCGGTGGAGAGATCCTGCCCCAAGTGGAGGAGTTTAAGTATCTCGGGGTCTTGTTCACTAGTGAGGGGAGGATGGAGCGTGAGGTTGACAGGAGGATCGGTGCAGCATCTGCAGTCATGCGGTTGCTGAAGAAGGAGCTAAACCAAATGGTGAGGCTCTGTATTTACCGGTCAATCTACGTTCCGACTCTCATGAGCTTTGGGTCATGACCAAAAGAACCAGATCCTGGATACAAGCGGCTGAAATGAGTTTCCTCCAGGGTGGCTGGGTGCACCCTTAGAGATCAGGTGAGGAGCTCAGTCACCAGGGAGGAGCTCGGAGTAGAGCCGCTACTTCTCCACATCCAGAGGAGTCAGCTGAGGTGGTTTGGACATCTGTTCTGGATGCCTCCTGGACGCCTCCCTGGGGAGGTGTTCCTGGCATGTCCCACCAGGAGGAGGCCTCGGGGTAGACCTAGGACACCCTGGAGGGACTATGTCTCTGGGCTGGCCTGGGAACACCTCGGGGTCCCACCAGAAGAGCTGGAGGAGGAGTCTGGGGCGAGGGAAGTCTGGGCCTCCCTGCTTAGACTGCTGCCTCCAAGACCCGACCCCGGATAAGAGGAAGATGATGGATGGATGGATGTTCAAACAGAGGAACTGACAAGTCGTCTCTCTGTCACCGTCATGTTAGCGCCGTACGTTTAAAAAGAAGGATCAAAATACAGCAGAAATGAAATAAAGTAAAATAAAACACAGATATAGACGACAATATTTACTTTATTAAAAGAATATTGGGGCGTAGCGGAACACAGAAATCATGATTCTGTACTTTCATTTTGGGTCACGGTTCAGTAGAAAAAGTCAAAATACAGAACAATAAACTGCTTATTTTATTATTTATTATTGCTTTTTAATATTAAACTCTGGTTTCCTGAACAGACTGTGGCTCAGTCCTACTTTAAAAGTCCACACTGCTGCAACCTTCTGATGAAGACGTCACAGTTACTTAATAAATCAAACGAATAAAGAAAAATAAAACATAAACTAGTGAAGGTGCAGCATTTAGAAGGTCTAAAAGCTTCACACTGGGACTAAATAAAGGATCAATAGAGCATGAATCAGGACGACGGGTTTGTTTTGAGGATGATGATGATAGAGGATGGAGTGAATCAGGGTGGATGTAGAGGTGGAGTCGTCTTCGTTAGGAGCCTCTCAGGTGAAGGCTGCAGGGTAGGAGGAGGATCAGGTGGAGTTTCATCGTCTTTCTAATCAGCCGTCGATCAGGTTTGACCAGGCAGGAGTCGCTGGAGGGCGGAGGAGCTTCAGGTCGCAGCTTCTTATCAGTCCGAGTCTTCAAACACGAACTCGTCTTCCTCCTTTGGTAAACTGTCTGTGTTTGGGGAGTTCACGGGTGGAATTAAACCCTGTAAAGTAACGGCTAGCCGCTACAGGCAGAGAGGAGAGGTGTTACTTCCTCCTGTTGAAGATTTGAGCTGCCTGAAGAATGAAAACAGACGACTTCCTTTTAGTTTCAGTCGAACCTGAGGTGAAGACGTTTCACCTCAGGTTTATTATTTCTTTCTTGTGGTGTTTTTTCTAGCCTTAAACCAAATTACAGCAGCTGTAAACCGAGTTACAGCCCAAAACATTTGGTCACATGAGCATAAAGACGACCAAGAAGACATTTAAACAGCACAGATGTTATATTTTCCATAGATATATATACGTAGACGCCGCGTTGACTGCTGCTGCCGATTGGAGCCGACGTGCCTACGCGGCGGCCATCTTGGTACAGTGCCACTCGCCCCTACAGTGCATTACGTCTATAGAGGAATGACATGTCTGCACTATAAAAGTGATCATAAATCCATCAGTTGTCAACATATATTGTTTGTTACAAACGTCAGACATAAATAGAACAAAAGCATCCAAGCATCCTGTGTCAAAGCTACATGTGTGACGTTTTTAACAAACCAAACCGTTTGGAAATCGGTGGAAAATTCAGTGAATAATTCTACTTTAAGATTGTGGAGTACCTCTTACCTCCATAGACTTACATTCACTCCTCCCTCTGCTAGCCCTGTACCAAGATGGCGGAGCTTTAGGCACGTCCCTCCACAGTCAATGTGGCGTCTACGTATATATGTATATGCTATTTTCTAACCTCCTCCAAGAGCACCTGGCTGCAGAGCTCCACTGTGAGGACAGGAAGTAACGGGTAAAAAAAAGAGGAAAGGACATTTAAAGCGTCCAGTCTGGTAGGTGGTTGTAACATGTGAAGTTGGTTTACTAACTGCTAATTAAATCAAAAGAAGAAGCAGCCATTTAACGAGTGGTTGTGGCTGTTTCTCTGTACGACCATGATGTGACACAAAATGTAGTTTTAAGATTATTTGAGGCGATAAAGTGGTTGTATAAACATCAAATCTGTGGTCAGTTTATCAGATAAATTCTGCTTATAAACTGACTCCAGTGATGTTGGAGATGTGAGTGTCCCCGTTAGACAGCTACTACCAGGCGGTCAGCGCTCACAGCTCCCCGCTGACAGCAGCCTTAGCTCGGATAGACTTTCTGAAATCTGCCGCTGGCTCTGACGGTTCTGTAGCAGGATAGAAGTAGTTTTACGGGAATCTAACGGTTACACTTTTGTTATTTAATGTCCCCGGTCGCCGACTTTGTCATTATATTAGTAATTATTGTGTTGTCTTCATCACCTGTAGCACGTCTTTGTTCTATTCTTATGACTGTAACTGAGCATTAAAAATAACATTTAAGGATTTTTCTGTTAGCAGGAATAAAAACTCACAATGGGGCTGATTCTCAAAATAATCACAAATTCAATATATAAATTAAAACCATATATACTATAGACAATGGTCTGGTAGATTTTACGTTGTATTGCTAATGCATTAGCAATACTACATGATTTTATTTTGTAATGCATCCCGTGCATTTCCTGTCCTCACAGTGGAGGTCTGCAGCCAGGAGCCTCTCACCTCCTCTGGATAGATATTTATAAGAAACAGAGAAAACATTGAAAATAACAACCAGGAAATGATTTGTTCTTCCAAGGCGAAGGAAAGAAACCCTTGGATTTGTTGGTTTCTATGAGATGACAGTGAATAAAGTCGTGGATGAGCTCCTCCACTGTCCTTGTTCCTATTACTTCTACTAGTTTGATGTTGTTTCTTTTCTCTCAGGTGTAAAGACTGTAAAGCTGTGTTCCACCTGTCCTGTAAGACGGCCGGACTCCCTTGCCCTCGCTGCCAGCGGATGAAGAAGTACCTGGAGAGAGATCTGCAGGACTGAAGCTCGGAGAGGAGCTCGGCTTTTTATACGCGAAGTTTAACCTCAAGTGCAATTAGGAGTGAAACCTTCAGACCCCACAGCAGCCAAATGTTACCGACTCAATACCTCCGAGTTCTGATTCAGCCACGGCATCGAATCGAAGGCTGCTGCCGTCGACGCATCCTTCATCATCTTCTTCTTAACCGCCATGTTTACCGGGGAGGCTCAGCAGTACGGTGGAGTCGGTCGGTCGGTCGGTCGCCGTGTTTCCAGAACGGGTTTTCAGGCATTCTTTGAATTTCTGCATCAGAAAACGTCGATTAAAACTGCAAAAAGATCTCCCTTGATGTGGCAGAAGGTCGTTTCTGAGCGTCACGGAGGATAGAAACGGCTTTTTTTGGGTATTTTTTGCCGTAAAATCGTCGTCGCCTCGAAGCTGCATGAAAAACATCCAATAACAGCTGACGTGAAAGAACAGTAACAACTTTCTCCTAAAAACCATTTTCCAAAATTTAGTTTCCTTTTCATGCTTGTCTTCTTCTGCCCTGTTTATTGCAGCCATGCAGCCCACAGCGCCCCCTATTTGCTCACTCCAAAGCAGATTTCTTTGCTCGAGAATCTTTTCGGGAAACGCGGCTTCGGATCGCGACTTTTTCGTACGGTTGATGCAGAAAACCCTGAAAGCAGCACTTGAGACGTCGAGCGGATTCTGATCGTGCCTTCTGTCTGATTTAAGCTTTACTCTGTTCCTTTTCTCCGCCACGGGGCCAAAACTCATCGAACGGACGACAGAAACGAGACGGACGCGCCTGGATTTGGTGTAAATATGAAGACTTTGTGGAATGTTTCTCTTTGTACGCTCAGTTTTTTTGACAAAGCCGACGACCAGGAGTTAAAACGTGTGATTTAGAAGCTTCGGAGGATAAATAATAACTGTTTGCTGCTTGTGTGCCGAGACACACCCACCTAAAACCATTAACTGAAGGAAACAGATCTTAAAGACGAGGCTGAAACTCGACGCTGATGAAGATTTTTTTCTAATATCTAATATTCCACGACATGTTTTGCACATTTGCACTCAGCTACGACTGTTAGATCACGGCTCAACAATAAAAAAACCCTGAAGACGAGCCGCGGTTCGTCCTCCAGCTCCACCTTCATCTCCTGAGACTCTGATGACATTCGGGTTTTTCTTTAGCAGAGTCCGTGAAGGTTTACGAGTTCTCTTTGAAATATGCAGAACATATCACTTCAGAACACTGCAGCACTGTTATTCCTGGTTTGTATTTATTCCATGTCGTATGTTTGATGCTCACTGAAATAAACGTCGGCGTGTTGCAGCCTGGTGTCTTTCATTTATCTCACGGGTGTGTTTCCTCTGCAGAACCTGCCTTTAGAAGCAGCCCAGAGGCTCCAAACACATCATACTAGTGGACTAAACTCCTTTAATCTGTCTGGTTTTGTCTCAGCAGCTCAGATTAGACCAAACAGGACCTGGATAAATAATAAAATCTACTAAAAACGCTCCTTGTGTCGTGTGTGACCTGATCTTTGTGCCTAAATATGAAGTTTATTGAAGTTAACAGGAGGCTTCTGCAGTCCGACTCCAAAGTTTCCCTGTTTAGCGTTAAAATCTGAGAACTTGGTGTTAAAATACTGAAGATGGACTTGATTTGTTTGCTTCTGATTGTCCTGGACGGCAGCTTGGTGAGTTTACTGAAGTGCTGCTCTTTGGTGAGGCTCTGTACTTGAGTGTTTTCATTTTATTCTACTTTATTCGTCCACTAAGCTCCGTTCAAGAGAGAAGTACTGCTGTGTTTTCAGAGTGGATGAATCTGGTGGTTGTTTCTTGATTGTTTCAGTCGGTGGTGAGAAAAAAATCAACTAAATCATCCAAAGCAGCCAAAACCTCAGACATTAAAACAACACAAAGTAAAGAGACAGTCAAAGTGCTGGACTCAGGAAATTTAGAGGCTGTTTAGCAACAAAAGTAGCTTCAGGTGATGCTAAACCTCCAGGTTCATCTCAGGAATCCACTCCGACCCTCCGCTGCACATCAGAGGAGCAGCCGTGGAAGTGGGCTCCAGCTTCAGCCACCTGGGCGTGCACCTCACCGAGGACCTCACCTGGAGCTGCAGCACTTCCCGCCTGGTCAGGGAGGTCCACCAGCACCTCCACTTGGAAGCTGAGGCCTGCTGGACCTGGGAGCTCCGTCCTGATCAGCTGCGACAGATGTGTGGTGGAGAGGAGAGCGTCCTTTACCTGCTTTACCTGCTTTACCACTGGTTTACACACCTGTAGATGTTGTTACCTCCACCAAGGAGGTTATGTGACGGCCGGCATTGGTTTGTTTGTTTGTGTGCAAAATAACTCTAAAACTCATGGATGGATTTGGATGAAATGTTCAGGAAATGTGTGAAATGGGACAAGAAACAAATGATGACATTCTGGGACTGATCCTGATCACCGTCTGGATCCAGGGTTATTTTAATGTAAGTGTAACCAGGTGGACAATTAAATGCGGTTTACTCTAAAAGCCACCAGAGGGCACTCTTGTTTTTGGGGTAACCCCCTCTGACCACATGACATTTTGGGTCTCCACGCGACAGACAGCGACAATGACGGAGTTCTCTTTCCTTCCTGAGCGACATACGCACGGTTGGGCCGGCATTCTTATCTCCGGTTGTCTAAGAAGCTGGGAGGCTGTTAGGAGCTGCCGCGCTAGAGGCCGCGCCTGTTCATTAGGTCGGATGGGGTGAAGGCCGCATTGTCAGTAGGACATTTGAACTGTATGTAATTACATTAGTATCTGTAACGTTCCATAGAAAATATGTGAATTGGGAGATTGTGTTGGGGGTGGACTGAAGCTGCTTGGCACCATCCATCCATCTACCTATCTACCTATCTATCTATCTATACATCCATCCATCATCATCATCATCCACCCATCTATCTATAGTCTGACACTAAATCTTGTCGTCAGTCCTGTAATTCGACCTGTTCCTTTGAATCTTGACGGTGCTGCTTTAATTCCACTGGTTCAACCTGTTCTACTGTTGCTGACCTTCTAAAGGCCAACAGGTGGAGGTGATGATCACATCCTCCAGCAGAGTCTTCATCACACTCAACCAGCAGCATCTGACTGGCTGATTAGTCTCTCTGGGGTCTGATGAGGCCACTGGTTGGCTCAGAGTCACTTCACTGGGACCAGCAGTGGGTTCACATCAACCCCCACATTCTGGTGAACTCGGATTTAAGCGGTGTCTGAATGGAGCTTTAACGACTCCTCCTGCCGCCTCGAGCTGAACGCTGCGTAAAGGATCAGCTGCTGGGAGGAGGAACCTGAGGACAGCAGCCAGAAAAACCCGCTCCCAGATCAGCCGCAGCTCGGAGCCGCCGCGGGCAGGACCGAGCACCAGCCGGAGAACCGGAGCCCGGATGGAGGAGAACCGGCTGGAGAGGAGCAACCACACGGCCTTCATCCGCCACGGCGCGCTGTACGTGTGGGGAGGATACCAGGTGAGACCCGGGCAGGTAGACGAGTCCGGAGACACGGCAGCACGAAAACACAGAGGCAGCAGCGGCCATTGTTGGCTCCTGGAGCTTTATCTGCTTATTATAGGCGCAAAACTCAGGAAAGGTGCAGATAGAAGCCATTTAGCGCCAAGTATCTGGAATCAGTGCGCAAATGTCTCCGTTTACCAGCTGAAATGAAATGAACCAGTTTTATGGCACAAATCTCAACTTCATGTTCAGCTTTTGTTGGTTTTCCTTCATATTGATGCAGAACTTGGAGGGTTTAGTGCTCATATGTCTGCATTAATCAGCTGAAATCAATCAGTTTAATAAAAATAAACGCTTCAAATCTGTGGTTGTCAGTTTGTTAGACCCCAAAACTCAGATAAACCTCATTTAACACCAAATACATGAGTTTACAGGCACGTTTCTGGGTTTTAAGCTGAAATTAACCTGTTTTATGGCTCCTAGTTTACTAACCGACACTTTTTGAGCCATAAATTTCAATTTCACGTTGAGTTTTTGCTGCTTTTACTTCAAATGTATGCATGACTTGGATGGTTGCAGGATGTGGAGGGTTCAGTGAGCACATTTATTAATTTCTAAGCTGAAATTAACCTTTTTTTTTTTAAATGAACACTTCAAATCTGTGGTTGTCAGTTTGTTAGACTCCAAAACTCTCAACAAGGTGCAGATAAACCTCATGTTACACCAAATACATGAGTTTAGAGGCAAGTTTCTTGATTAATCTGCTGAAATTAACCTGTTTTTTTCATATAATGCTCCAAATTTGTCGTTGGCAGCTTATTAGACATCATTTCTGCAATAAATCCTGCTTTTATGTTCATTTTTTGTTGATTTTACTTCAAATTAATTGATAATTTTGAGGTTTTAGTGTGTGTTGCTGTTGAATTCTATTAATTATACTGAGATATATTTAATATTTTATCCCTCTTGATTGATTTAAAAAGGTTTGGCACCTCTAGGATTGAAAAACGAATCTTTAAAGTGCTGTATCCACAAAACAAGACCTGACACTTTGTGATAAACGTAAAAATATGTCATCAAATACCTCTTTGAATGAAGCATTGTTGCGCTGCACAGATGTTCCAGCCTGTAAATCAGGTTTCTCAGACATAAAATGCTCATTCTGAACAGCAAAACGCACCACTTTTGTATTTTTTTCAGCGGAGAAGACATTAAAGAACCACAACAGACACCTCTCAGTGCGACCACTTGCTGAAACCAGGTTGGATCAAGCAGAGTTTTACTTCCTGGTTCCTTAGATCAGGTGTTTCTCTGCAAACGTTCACCTGGAAAAACAAGCAGCGACAGAAACAAGCCGGTGGGCTGCAGAGCTCAGATCCTGACGTGACATCTGGGCTGCAGGAACACGTCTGAACTGGAAAACCATCCGTCAGATCGTAGCTAGAGGCTCGTTGTCCTCTACAGACTGAACCCAACCAGGCTTTTAATGACATTTTGGTGCCTGAACCAGCCTTTGGTGTGTTTTTACTGCAGAATAACGCTGTTTGTTTTCATGTAAGTCCTTATCTGCTCCTTGTTTCCTGACAGGTGGTTGCGGGACAAGATGTCATGCTGCCCAGCGATGAGATATGGCTCTGTGATCTGGACAGCGGGACGTGGTGAGATAAGGAGGAGAGGCTGTTATCAGCTCAGATGTCACCTTGACATTGCAGTTATGGATGCAGTCCTTTTAAAAACGGGACAAACTGTGACTCCGATAAAGAACCGGGCAGATTAATGGGAGAACAGTGGGCTCTGGTTGCTCTCTGGTTGCTCTCTGGTTGCTCTCTGGTTGCTCTCTGGTTGCGATCCAGATGCTGACCTTCCATCTTTGCTGTTTTCCAGGCAGCGGAGGGAGATCGGCGGAGACGTTCCTCCACCTTTAGACGGCTTCTGTGGCTCCAACCTCAACGACACTCTGTACATCTTCGGAGGACGAGACTCCGTCGGGTACAGCAACCAGGTGAGACCAGACGGCTGTTCTAGGGCAACTTAAAGGGAACGTTTATGACAGTTCAACAAAGTCACCACTGTTTAGTCGGCGCGTCTAAAATCTACATATATATAGTGTTTGCTGTGGGATATTTAGCCAGTTGTCACAAGTTCCAACTCCGAGTTTCCAATCAAATCAAAGAACACAGCTCCTTTACTTCCCTGCTGACATAATCGTAGATTTCAGGGAGGTGTTTGCCTGAATTGTGTGTTTTCCATACAAAAATAAAGACATTTTTACCCCAAACTGGTGCAGAAAAGGCTCAGATTGGTGCAAAAAGTCAACAGAACACAAGAAATTCAAGTGTTTCATGCATCAGAAGCTCATGGAAGACGACGGCACAGTGTTGAAACCCAGTCTAACCCACACCTGCTGCGTTTCAAACGGCGTTTAGCAGCTCGAGTTCCTTGTTTCGCGCAAGATTAGCAAGAAAATATGAAGCATCCTGCTGCATTAACAGGAGAGGATATGAACAAACGCACAAGTTGCAACCCCAAGCCTCTAATCAAATCAAAGAATCCAGACTTCCTGTGTCTCCCTGCTGACTTAAACATAGATCTGATGGAGGTATCTGAACCTCCCATTAAAATTATGAATCGGCAAAGTGCTTTTATTTTGGAGAAAAAAAGCTAAGTGCCAGAATTGTGTGTTTTCCATACAAAAATAAAGGTATTTTTACCTCAAACTGGTGCAGAAAAGGCTCACATTGGTGCAAAAAGTCAACAGAACGCAAGAAATTCAAGTGTTTCATGCTCAGAAGTTCATGGAAGAGGACGGCACAGCGTTGAAACCCCGTCTAACCCACACCTGCAAAACAGACGTCCCCATTAGCGCCTACCTGCTAGCATGCTAACCAGGGTCACTCCTGGTTCAGAATCAGGCCTTTAGGTGGCGACTTGCCAAATGGTTCAAGTGTTTCATGCTCAGAAGCTCATGGAAGACGACGGCACAGTGTTGAAACCCAGTCTAACCCACACCTGCTGCGATTCAAACGGCGTTTAGCAGCTTGAGTTCCTTAGATTAGCAAGAAAATATGAAGCATCCTGCTGCATTAACAGGAGACGAAGAAACGCACAAGTTGCAGCCCCAAGCCTCCAATCAAATCAAAGAATCCAGCTAGAAATGACTTCCTGTGTCTCCCTGCTGACTTAAATATAGATCTCATGGAGGTTTCTGAACCTCCCATTCAAAACAATGAACCAGCAAAGTGCTTTTATTTTGGAGAATAAATGCTAAGTGCCAGAATTTTGTGTTTTCCATACAAAAATAAAGCATTTCCACCTTAAACTGGTGACGTAAAGACACAGATCCATGCAGAACTTCAACAGAATGTGAGAAGTTAAAGTGTTTAATGCTCCACTGTTCAAACAAAATCTAATTTAAAACAGATTTCACGGCTTGTTTTTCCTGTTTTTTGTAAAATTAGCACTGAAATATGACGTATTCAGACGCTGTAACAGGAGACGGGGTCCCTTTGGTCCAGATTTTAAGCTGCCTAAATGATGAATATAACCTCTGTATGGACAAACAAACTGCGTTCTGTCCAGCAGCCAGCAGGGGGCGCCTCCTCTAGGGTTCAAATAGAGCTCAGGTTGTATAAAAGTCTATGAGAACATGATCCTACTTCCCACTTGATCGACCACTTCAGTCAACATTCTCCTGATGAGTTTATGACAGTTTGGGCCTTTCGGATTCGAATAGTTTCTGGTTTCTTTACTTTTCCATGAAGGGAAACTGAATTGCCAAGAAAAAAATGCCTGAAACTGAAAGTGACGTCTTCGTATCTTCACCAAACATCCCCAAATAATCAGTTTAAAAACAAACAAAAGCAGCAGATCTACAACATTTAGGCTTTTTCTGATAGTTTTGCTTTAAAAACTGTTAATAAAACTGCAGCTTTACTAGGCAGAAACTCCCACATCTGACCACAAAGCAGCTTTAATCTTCAATCAACCAACCGTTGACTGTTTGGTAACTGATTGATTAGTTTGAGTAATTGACTCCAGCTTCTTAAACGTGGATATTTGCTGGTTTCTTTCCTCCTCTGTGACGTTAAACTGAACATCTTCTGGACAAAACGAGACATTTTTCGTCTTGAGCTTAGAGAAACGCATTTTTAACCACTTTATGACATTTAATAGAGATGATATGTGATGGGTTTGTTGCAGCTGCGGTAGAAAGAAGCTTTAGATCTGGAAGTGTGTTGGTGTTTTTGCTGTTTTCTAAAGCTTAACGGATGAAGATGCTGCTGTGTTTCTTGACCTGCTGTGTTTCTTGACCTGCTGTGTTCTCTGCCTGCAGATGTTCGTGGTCGACCTGTCGGAGCCGAGCCTTTCCTGGAGGAAGCTCACCGACACCGGAGGAACGACGCCGTCACCTCGGAACAAACACTCCTGCTGGGTCCACAGAGACCGGTCAGTCATCCAGTCCTGCAGACGGAGCTCCAGCTGAAGCACCACCAGCGTTTAAACCACATGTTAAAAGGCTGTTCTGTTGCAGGTTGATCTACTTCGGGGGATACGGCTGTAAAACCATCGGCCAGGTCAGGAACTCCACGTCGTCCAGCTTCGTGGTGGATGAGATGTCCTGGGTGAGTCTCCTGTGTGGTCTAGTGGTCAGATTAAGCTGCTGGGTTCTGATGGTGACGTCCACATGGTTCCTTCTAGACGACCGTAGGAGACACTTTGTTCCGCTGCTGGGGTTGGAACAACGAGGTCAACGTGTTCGACACCGACGCCCTGACATGGAGCCGACCGGAGACCAGGGTGAGTAGAGGAGCAGGTGTTCACTGGTTTAACATCCCTCAGCCAACGACACTGTAAAAAACACTGTTTATAACCTGTTTTTACCTTTAATTTATTTAAAAATTTACTGTTAATTTACAGAATTTAACTGTTTTGTTAAATTACAGACAGAAAAACGGTAGAAAAAAACAAAACTATAAATAATGTCCAATCACAAATCTTTAATTTTACAAACAGTAATTTGTTCTTTTGCAATAAGTGACTATAAAATATTGTTTTACTGTTTAAATCTGCTAAAAATGTCATGTTGTTTTTTCATCATTTGAAAAAAAAAAATATCTGTAAAACACCAGTAAAATAACTTCCACATGGAAAATCCGGATTTTTACAAACAGTAATTTGTTCTTTAATGTTTGATCATAACATTCCTCTTTTTGTACTCTGTTTAAATCAGCAGACATATATTTTTTTAGAGTAAAAATCTGTTTAAGATTAAAAAATGGTGAACTAGCTTTTAAAATTAATTTTCCCTGTTTTGTTAAAAAACAGAAAATAACTCCCAAAATCAGATTAAAGACCAGAATTATTTACATGTTGACTGAAAAAACTACTGTAAATCATGTCAACTCAAAAATCAACAGTAATTTGTTCTTTGATATAAATGTGACTATAAAATATTGTTTAACTGTGTCTAAATCTGCTGAAAATATCATTTTATGTTTTTTAATCTGTAAAAAACTTAAATAACGTCCACATCAAAGGTCTGTACAACAATTATAAATAATTATAAAATTATAAATAATAAAATACCTTTTATTCTTTATATTGTTTATTTGATTTTTTTTCTATTTATGTAAAGCGTCTTTGAGTGTTTTGAAAAGCGCTATACAAAATAAATATATTATTATTATTAATGATTAAAATTACACGATTTGCACTGAATTTAAATCAGCAAAAAAATTAGAGAAAAAATCTGTTTAGGATTGAAAAAGTGTAAACTAGTTTTTTGAAATTAATTTTTCCTGTTTTTGTTAAATAACAGAAAATAACTCGTAAAATCAAATTAAAAACCAGAATTATTTATATACTATAATACAGTGGTTCTCAACTGGTCCAGCCTCAGGATCCATTATGTTTCTATTAATAACAGTCGTGACCCAAATTGTTGAAGTTTGCTGTTCCTGTTAACAAATTAAGGTTTATTTGGGTGGAGTCTCAACACATTTTGATACAGCTTGGGAAAACTTTGGCTTATTTTTTGGTTTATTTGGACGCTTTTTCAAGTTTTGGGCATATTTTGACCCATTTTGACAGATTCTGAGCACATTTTGGTTCATTTTTGACACATTTTAGCATAAATTTCTCCAATAAGCTGGCAGAGACAAATCTGGAGGTTAATAGTGGGAAACTACTGGTGTCACCACCCCTAAATATCCTGCTACTGGAAGCAAACTGTGTCATAAGGAACACGTCCTCTAAAATAAAAGACTTTATACCACTACTTTTAGCTTCTGCGACCCTCTAAAAATGGCTTCGCGACCCACTTTTGGGTTCCGACCCACCAGTTGAGAACCACTGCTATAATATAGGACCATATATATATATATATATATATATATATATATATATACAATAAAATATTGTTTAACTGTGTTTAAATCTGCTTAAAATATTATTTTGTTTTATTAATCTGTAAATACCGTCCACATCAGACGTCTGTATGACACACATTACAGATGGTATATTGTTCTTTAATGTTTGATCATAAAATTCCTCTATTTCTACTCTGTTGAAATTTTAAAAAATATATATTTTTAGAGAAATAATCTGTGAAGGATTGAAGATGGTAAACTTTTTATAAAATTAATTTTCCCTGTTTTGTTAATGACAGAAAATAACTCATAAAATCAGATTAAAGACCAGAATTATTTCCATGTTGACTTAAAAACCCTGTAAATCATGTCCAGTCATAAATCTGTCTTCTTCCAAACACTAATGTGTTTTTAACAATATGTGACTTTAAAAATACTCTAATTTATTGTATTTAAATCAACAAAACTATCATTATTGTACTTTTATCTGCTGTTATTTGACAGATAATTCCTCCTGTCTGTCATTAAAAGTAAATTATAGCAGCAGATTCAGATCCTGAAGCTGATCTGAGTCTGACTTGATGTTCTGCTGTGTTTCTGTCCGTCAGGGTTCTTCTCCTTCACCCAGAGGCTGCCACGCCACCGCCCTGCTGGGGAACCAAGGCTTCGTCTCTGGTGGAGCTGTGAGTTCATGAACCATAGTCAGAAACCAGTGAGGGTCTGGTGTCGCTGGGAAATCTTTAGAGCAGCTTCAGGGTTCAGCAGTTTGGGGAACGGCTCTTTCCTGTTCCAGCATCCTCTTCCTGCTCAGAGGTGAAGCCAGTCCTGTAAATAGGGAGCAGGCCGACCTGAGGAGAACCAGGTTATTCTGAGCCGACCTCGACCCAGAACCTTCAGGACCAGACCGTTAGTCAGAGAGCAGCCTGTAAATAGGAAACCTGGAGCCGAGGACGCCCAGAGTTCAATAAACACAGGAGTCATGTGACCGTCAGACCTGTAGAATATGAATATAGAACAGCAGCATCTGAGTAGAACCATCCCTGCTCAGTAGATCCTTAGTTTGGTGGGTTCAGGTTTCTGTCCTCACTCATGGATCTGTACTGACAAAGTGAAGTCGGCCTTCGTCCTAAAATCAGTTTGTCTTTGCAGGAAACGGCTCAGCTGGACTTGTTCTGCTTGGACCTGGAGACCTGGACGTGGACTCAGCTGTAAACCCTCCTTTGTTCTCGCACTCAGACCAAAGTTCTGACCTTCATTAACCCTCAGGCGACCCAGTAGCTGCATCTCCACATGTGATGTGTTGGATTATAAAACACTTATCCAACCTGTCATTGGGGACGTCCAGAACCCAACTAGGACCAGTCAAGCAAAGTTTAAAGCGGCTGCATCCTGACAAACCGATGCATTACTTTCATCTATTTTCACACAAAAATGCAATAAAGGCAGAAGAAGTATCTGTCAGACGTCGAAGTTCTGCTTTAACCCAGCAACGTTCCTCATGTGTTCAGACGTCATTAAGCCTCGCTGAAGGCTCTGTCATGGTGCTCCTTCACTAGCTGAACTCCCATAATGCACCTGTCCCCACCTTCCCTGGTTGAGACTCCAGATACTACGGTACTTTAAGTGAGTTTTAAAGCAGTGGTTCTCAACTGGTCCAGCCTCAGGACCCACTATGTCTCTATTAATAACAGTCACGACCCAAATTGTTGAAGTTTGCTGTTCCTGTTGACAAATTAAGGTTTATTTGGGTGGAGTCTCAACGCATTTTGACACAATTTAGGAAAATTTTGGCTTTTTTTGCTCATTTTGGAAGATTTGGACGTTTTTGCCACGTTTTTGAGCATATTTTGGCCCATTTTGACAGATTCTGAGCACATTTTCGTTCATTTTTGGGACGTTTTAGCATAAATTCCTCCAATAAGCTGGCAGAGACAGATCTAGAGGTTAATAGTGGGCAACTACTGGTGTCACCACCACTAAATATCCTGCTACTGAAAGCAAACCATGTCATAAGAAACACGTCCTTCAAAATAAAAGACTTTATACCACTACTTTTTGCTTCTGCGACCCTCTAAAAATGGCTTCCCGACCCACCAGTTGAGAACCACTGTCTTAAAGTGTGTATTATCTGGGGAAATGATATCAGTAGATGCTGAATTGCTTGGATTGAGCTGGACTGGGACGTCTCTGCTTATCATGGGGCTTCACTTTCAACTAGTCGTCCACTTTTAAGCGCTACAGGCTGATGTTTTGTAGTGAACTGAGGCTAAGTGATCGATATTTACCGTCGCTGAAGCCTTGATTAGAAGGCAAAGTGGCAGTGAAACAGTTCAGTTGATGGAGATGAGGTTTTATCCTGATGTCTTTTACATAAAAATGACATAAAACTATAAATATGAAGCCTTTTAGAGCATCTGTCAGAGATAGAAGCCATTAAAAAGCATGTTTCTAGATGAACTATAACGACCCCACTCGGTCATTTTGGTCGCCTGAGGGTTGATGTGTTTGACCTGCAGAGTTTTCCTCCATAATAATCCACTAACGTTCTGTTCTGTGTTTCCACTCAGCGACTTCTCCTCGTGTTCTCCTGTGGGTCGGTCCATGCACACCATGACGCCCACATCGGACCAAGCCCTGTTCGTGTACGGAGGTTTCAGCACGGACGGAAGAACTCTGAGTGAGTACTGAAGTCTAACAGCCACAGAGTCACTTCACTTTCCTCCGGTGGATATTAAAGAGCCTGGATTCTCCTTTTGGGGTTTTATTAGGGCCCAAACACTACAGTGCAAGGACCCTATTATTCCCTTATGGTTTCTTTGTTTCTTTCTTTTTCTAACACCACTTTGAACCCTAATTTACCCCCTAAACATGCTCAAAAACTCCCCAAATTTGGCACACACATCAGGACTGGTGAAAAATTTGATATTTTGGGGGAATTACACATATGAATGGCAAAATGACTCAATAGCGCCACCTTGAAAATTGGGCTTTAGTGGAGTTAATACGGCTAGTTTAACGTACAGCTATGAAATTTGGTACACAGGTACAGTAGCCCGAGGAAAAACATTCCTGCTTTTGAAATTTCAAAAAAGCTCAGCAGCGCCCCCTAGAGCACGTGGTGCGCAGGCATTGGAATTTAACGAAGTCGTCATAGCTGCGTCACACGGTGTGGGCGTGGCATGGCGGCCATTTTGAACAAATTCGCCATGTGGAACGAAATGGGTTTTGGAGGTGAAGGGATCCATGTAAAATCACCAAATCCACACAAATCTTCATTAATCTCAAAAGCTAACGTTTAATATACAATTCAGGAATGGACGTGGTCAAACGGCTCCACAGCGCCCCCTACAAATATTCAAATACTCATATAAAATCACTGCTTTGTCCTACAGACATGAAATTTGGTACATATGTATAGTGCATCCAGACAAACAGATCTGTACACTTGAAATTCCAATCAGCTCCACAGCGCCTGCTCATAACTCGACTCTACGTGATCAGATGTGAATGAAACTTGATATGCTTGATAACAGGCTATCCCTCAACACTTGGGCATGGCCAAACAGCTCCACAGCGCCCCCTAGAAATTTAAAAAATTCATGTCAAATCACTGCTTTGTCCTACAGACATGAAATTTGGTACATGTACAGAGCAGGATCAGACCAACACAACTGTGATCTATGGACGTTCCGATTGCCTCCACAGCGGTGGTGCGGTGAGAAGCGAGGGCCCGTCTGATGCTGCTTACAGCTTTAATTTCCCTTATTGTGCTATTTGGCTGCTTTTATTTCCAGTCAGTGGAAGTAATTCTCTACAAAAGCAGTGGTGGAAGAAGGATTAAGGTCCTTTAATTCAGTAGAAGAACTAATACAGTGATGCAGAAATACTCCAGCTCAAGTAAAAGTCCTGCTTTCCAAAGGATTACAGCCTCAGTGATGAACGGATTAATGGAAAAGTTGTCATCTGTTGTGTTTAACACCAAGTAACTGATCTATATCCTCTGATTTGAGCCTTTTAAATGTGAATATTTTCTGGTTTCTGTCCTCCTCTGTGACACTAAACGGACGTTTCTCACCAATTTTGGACCAAACAGCCAATTAATCAATCAAAAAAGCAATTAAGAGATTAACCGATACTGAAAACAGCCTTTAAAGGTGAAGCTTCCTGTGTTTTATCATCAGACGACGCCTGGCAGTTCAACACGCTAAACAAAGAGTGGACCGAGGTGACGCATCCTCACAGAGACAAGCCCAGGTAGGTGATCGATCGCCTGAAGTCCTGCATGTTTCAGAGAAAAGCTAAATGATGCAACGTCGGGGTGAAGCTGTGTTTATCAGGTAGCTTTAGGTGAACCGTCGTCATGTTTTATCACCTGGAAAATCACAATTTAATGCACAGAATCTTCTCATTTGTGTCTCCAAATGACCTCTTCCAGCTGCATTCATCTTTTTCTATTAAACCTGGCAGAAGCGACCCGACACTGTAAAAAATTGGCTGTTTGAAAAATAAATAAAGCAAATAAGTACTTTTTTTTTACCACTTTCCTGTCATTTTAAAGATTTTAACTGTTATTTGTTAAATCACAGGACAGCTAGTAAATAACGACACATCAAAAATATGTTTTTAAATTTTTTTTAAATATGTGACCATAAAATTTCACATTTTTTAACTTTATTCATGTAAAAATAATATTTATAATTATTTCACAGGTATTTGAAAGATTGAAAAATGCTAAATCTTATTTTAAAGGTTATTTTATTGATTTATCTCATCATGTAAAAGTATTCATTTACATGATTTATTCACCGTTATCTCCGCTTCTTTTCCAGTATTGTTTCTTTCCTGTGAGGTTTTCTGTGTTTCTACTGATGTATTTGGTTTTAAATGACCGTCTCTTCCTCTTCCCTCCTCCAGGGTTTGTCACTCGGCCTGTCTGGGGTCGGACGGCGACGTCGTGGTGTTTGGAGGAAGCAGCAACCTCTGCATCCTCGTGGACTCGGTATGTGATCCCAGCTGCTCCCTGGGCTTCATTTTCAGAGCTAATGGGGATTTTAGTTCCACACATGCTGTCCAGTGTGAAGCTGCTCCCATGTAGACGCCAGCAGACACTCCTTCTTAAATATATCCTGTATTAATTCTGTTTTCTTCAACCACTTCTTCACTTTTTCACCTTCAGAAATGACAAAACATTAATAAAGCACCTGATTGAGCCTTTATTCATCCTTATTCCTATAATAAGATGTTTAGTGATGAGAGAACCCATGAGGTCCCTAAGAGGCACCATGCTGGATGTGTCTCCATCAACCTGCTGCTCTGTTCACTGTTTCTGAGCCGTGCTACATTTATTTTAATGATCCCGTAGGTTTGATTTTCCTCTGAATCTCCCTGATTTGTTTCCACACTCGCCTCCTCTCTGCTCTGTGGAAACACTGCCTGCAGTTCAACCTGAACTCGTCTCTTTAGATTCTTTCTTACATGATCTGTTCAGTGCCGGTGATTCATTCTTTAGAGGTATTGTAATCCAGACATGCAGAATGCAGTGGTTTTGATGAAAGGTGTTTATTTTAAACCTGGACTCAGTTAATTTCCCCGACAGCCCTGCATGTCTGGGAGCTGCTTCCAGAGCGAGTGAAGGACCTGCAGACCAGGCTGCTGTCTGGGAGCCAATTATAGCTGCAGATTAGGTGAAAGTGTTGCATAAAGAAAGCTTAAAGGCTTTAAGGACTCAGATTATGAAGAGCACCTTCACTACTGTGTGGAAATAAACACGCATACTGCACATGTAAACTGAATCCTACAGTTTGGTCACGTCCCTGAGTCCTGTGTTAGATCATCCATAGACACTGAAATAATGACATCAGCTTGCTCATAGGAGATCCAGGGAATCTTGACTTTGTTGTATGTTTTTGTTGGTCAAAGCTTCCCGTAAATTAATCGGATTAATCTCCATAATCAATAAACGCTTCAGCCATAGCATCACATCAGTCAGGTTATTCTCTCTGATCAATAACGTTGTGGATTTTAAGTCCTAATATTTATTACAGTCGGGTAAAGTAGTGTTTAATATCATTTTTGTAGGGTTTTTTTCTCGTAATATGTAAATTACTCTGATAAAATCCCATCACAAGTAACAATACAGACTCACAACCCCGAAATTAAGACTGTTTAGGCTCATTTGTTCCTCTGGCTTTAATTTTTTGACTAAAAAAGTAGTTTGGCACATTAAATCACTTTAAAATGTGCAGTGACTTCATGCTAACGTCAGCATGCTAACGTCAGCATGCTAACGTCAGCATGCTAACCACATTTCACTCAAATTTAAACGCCAGCCTCATGTAGAGGAAGTCATTGGTTTAAAGTTTGCTAACGTCAACATGCTAACATCAACATGCTAACGTCAGCATGCTAATGTCAGCATGCTAACATCAACATGCTAATGTCAGCATGCTAACATCAACATGCTAACGTCAACATGCTAATGTCAGCATGCTAACATCAACATACTCACATCAACATGCTAACGTCAACATGCTAACGTCAGCATGCTAATGTCAGCATGGTAACGTCAACATGCTAACGTCAGTATGCTAATGTCAGCATGCTAACATCAACATGCTAATGTTAGCATGCTAATGTCCGCATGCTGACATTAGCATGTTGACATTAGCATGTTGATGTCAACATGCTAATGTCAACATGCTAATGTCAACATACTAACATCAACATGCTAACGTCAACATGCTAACGTCAGCATGGTAACGTCAGCATGCTAACGTCAGCATGCTAACGTCAACATGCTAACATCAACATGCTAATGTCAGCATGCTAACATCAGCATGCTAACATCAACATGCTAATGTCAGCATGCTAACGTCAACATGCTAACATCAACATGCTAACATCAACATGATAACCACATTTCACTCATAAACTTAAACGCCAGTCTCATGTAGAGGAAGTCATTGGTTTAGCTAAAGTTTTCTCCTGGTCCACAGATCAACTTTATTTTATTCAGAAAGCTGAAAATCTAATCGGTATTTTTTGCATCGTCCATCTTCATGTTGTTAATGTTGACAGGTGGCTGTTCTGAGGCTTCCATCACAGCATCACTGCAGAGACGTGTTCATGTTCCAGACTCTGCCTCATCCTCTCTTCAGGTACGACTGCAGTAACACGCGTGAACATCACATGATACCCCTCAGTCACACGTGTTCCTGGTCAGCATGAGTCCACGTCTGCATTCACACATGATTAATCAGTTCTAGCAAAGTCCACGGACCTTCAGACACTCTGAGCTGCATGTTTGCTCACATACAGCTGGTGTTATGCTAATGAGCTTTACCTCGTTACTCCACACGTCTGCTGGCATGTTGGTGTCAAGTGTTTGGATTGGAGCGGCTCACTTAAGATGTAGGTGTTATGTTATGTAACATCATATAATATGAAAGTCACGTCTTGCCTATGTGCAGGTTTTGCTTTATGAAATAAGACGTTAGCGTTGCTTTAAATCCTCCTCAGATCAACCAACCAGTGCATGGATTCATTCTATTTTAGCCACTGGTTGTTCAGTCAGCTCCACGTCCAATTTGTTGGTCTAACTGTCCAGAAAATATGACCGTAAAAGCCGCTGAGTATAAAAACGTTGCAGCGCCCAGAAAAAGTATTCGCTCTCTTGGAATTTTCCCTTTTTGTTGTTTTTCTTACGAAGATTATTTTATGTCAGATACAGATTTCTACAAAGTAATATCCCCAGACTCTGCTGCATTCATTTTAACCTCTACCTTTACAAGCCTGCTTCTAAAGAACATTCCCATGTCATGATGCTGCCACCACCGTGCTTCACGTCATAATGCTGCCACCACCGTGCTTCACGTCATGATGCTGCCACCACCGTGCTTCACATCATGATGCTGCCGCCACCGTGCTTCACATCATGATGCTGCCGCCACCGTGCTTCACATCATGATGCTGCCGCCAACGTGCTTCACATAATGATGCTGCCACCAACGTGCTTCACATCATGATGCTGCCGCCACCGTGCTTCACATCATGATGCTGCCGCCACCGTGCTTCACATCATGATGCTGCCACCACCATGCTTCACATCATGATGCTGCCACCAACATGCTTCACATCATGATGCTGCCACCAACATGCTTCACATCATGATGCTGCCACCAACATGCTTCACATCATGATGCTGCCACCACCATGCTTCACATCATGATGCTGCCACCACCGTGCTTCACATCATGATGCTGCCACCACCGTGCTTCACATCATGATGCTGCCACCAACATGCTTCACATCATGATGCTGCCACCACCGTGCTTCACATCATGATGCTTCCACCATGGTGCTTCACATCATGATGCTGCCACCACCATGCTTCACATCATGATGCTGCCACCACCATGTTTCACATCATGATGCTGCCACCACCGTGCAAATAGCAGGCTGCTATCAAGCCCTATGTCATGTCAGATATGTCAAATGAGTCGCTGTCAGACCATAGCTACCGTTAAACGATAATAAATGTGATGTGTTGTTCTTCTTTCTGCAGACTGTGTGAAGACTTCATAGGAGGAAACCCGGAGTTGTTCAGGCAGCAGCTGCGTTGGCTGCCGTCAAAGCTGCACAACAAAATTACCAAGAGAGTCGCCTTTTTCTCTGCCATGAAGCCCGGCCTTAAAGCTTGAAGAGGACGCTTGTTTTTAGATGCAACAAGATTCTGAGCCAGCCAAGTCTTACACAACTGTTTTCTTTTTATGGTTTTAAACACAGAAGGTGCTAAAGTTTCCTTGTTTTAACTTGAACTTTATTTGTATATGAAGCTTTTGTCTTATTTTAAATGCACACTTTAGATTCTGTGAAATACTACTTCATTTAGTGGTTTTGATGATGTGCAATCTGTTTTTGAATAAAGGTATTAATGCTGCTGCATGTCTGTGGGATTTATTTTGACAGTGACAGAACAAAAGCAAACACGCAAAGTTAAATAATCCACTTTAACTCAAATCAGATTCAATGATTTAACCATAAAATATGATTTTCTGTCTCAAATTTATATCAAACAGGTGTTTAATGAGATTTACATTGAGGACAATAGTTTGGCAACATATGAATAATTAGATGTGTACAGTCTTGTGGTTAATTGTAGATGAATATAATTTTGTGAACTTGTTTATCACTTTTTCTTTAGAGAGTTTATTACAGTCGTAGCATGCTTCCAATTCAACATTTTTAATATCACTGTTTTCCCCAAAGTCACTTTCCAACAACCCATAAGCAGTACCTCTTTAATTATATCTAAAAATCACATTTCTGACAACAAAAAAAGCAAAGCAGAACCAGGCAGGGACGCTTTTAAAACGGTTATTTCATCAGTAGAGGTTGATCTACAATAGAAGCCTGATTGCAGGAGCTGCTTCGCCTCTGGTCGGCCTCACACTGGTCGGACGTAGTTGGCCGGCAGCATCCCCCTCTGCCCCGTACGCTGGTTCCACCCAAACACCCAGCCCTCGTCGATGGGCTCCACGTCCAGGATCAGGTCGCCTTCCTGCAGAGAAACTTCATCTGCTTCTGCTGCCGTGTAGCTGTACAAGGCCTGGTAGCGCTTCTGGACGACACGCAGACAGGAAATGAACAAATACAGGAAATGAACAAACAGAGGAAACAAACACAGGCCCTGACACAATGCAGGGAAGCTAACTTGGTGCAGGGCAGGCTAGTTGGTCAGGCTAACTGTCCAGCTAACTGTCAGTCAAACTCACTGTCAGGCTAACCGTACACTAAACATACAGCTAACTGTCACGCTAACTGTCAGGCTAAATGTGAGGCTCACTGTCAGACTAACTGTCCAGCTAACGATGAGTCATGCTAACTATGAGAGTAATTGTCAGTCAGGTTAACTACAAAACTAACTGTCAGTTAGGCTAATTGTCAGGCTATCTGAAAGTCAGGTTACCTGTCACACTAACTGTCAGGCTAAGTGTGAGACTAACTGTCACGCTAATTGTCAGACTAACTGTCTGGCTAACGGTGAGTCATGCTAACTGTCAGAGCAACTGTCAGTCAGGCTAACTGTAAGACTAACTGTCAGGTTAACTGTCAATTAGGCTAATTGTCAGGCTATCTGTCAGTCGGGCTAACTATAAGACTAACTGTCAGGCTAAATGTGAGGCTAACTGTCAGAGTAAGTGTCAGTCAGGTTAACTGTCAGACTACAGGTGAGGCTAATTGTCAGGCTAATTGTCTAGCTAACTGTTAGGCTAACTTTCAAGCTGACTGTCAGACTACCTGTCTGGCTAACGGTGAGTCATGCTAACTGCCAGAGTAATTTTCAGTCAGGCTAACTGTAAGACTAACTCTCAGGCTAACTGACAGTTAGGCTAATTGTCAGGTCATCTGTCAGTCAGGCTAACTGTCAGGCTAAATGTGAAGCTAACTGTCAGACTAACTATCTGGCTAATGGTCAGTCATGCTAACTGTCAGAGTAATTGTTTGTCAGGCTAACTGTCAGACTAATGGTCAGCCTAAATATCAGGCTAACTGTCAGTCAGACTAACTTTCATGCTAATTGTCACACTAACTGTCAATCAGGCTAAGTGCAAGTCTGACTAACTTTCACGCTAATTGCCAGGCTAACTGTCAGACTAACTGTTAGCCTAAATATCAGGCTAACTGTCAAAGTAATTGTCAGTCAGGCTAACTGTAAATCATAGCAGCGTTAATTCTTTTATCCGACAACTTAGTAAAGAAAAACTGTATTACCTTGTTTACATGTTTCGACAGCTTCTGCTGTCTTCATCAGGACGGCGGGGGGCGTGGCCGGTTTGACAGATTCTGACAGATCTGTCAAACCGGCCACGTGATAAAAAGGACACGTCACCAAACGTCGGATGACGTTCTGATGAAGACAGCAGAAGCTGTCAAACATGTAAACAAGGTAATACAGCTTTTCTTTACTAAGTTGTCGGATAAAAGAATTAACGCTGCTATATTCAATAAACGACAAGAATGAACCTAATCCAACTAACTGTAAATCAGGCTAAGTGTCCCTCAGGCAAATTTTCATGCTAATTGTCAGGCTAACTGTCCAGCTAAGGCTGAGTTGTTCCTAACCAGAGTTCCTGTAGCACTGACTCTGAAGAAAAGTGAGGTTTTACCACTGACTCTGTGATGTGCTGCCATATTATTCGACTATATTAACTGGTATCAGTGCAAAAATGAAAGTTTACAGAAGATTTATTTAAGTAAACAGTAGTTTCAGTAAATTACGCTGTAGCTCTACATAATGTTAGATTATCCTGTGGCTGCTGCTACATAAAGGACGTATTACTACCATGTATTACTACTATCTCCTATCTACACCTCTGCATCGCAAACATAGTATAAAGAGCATTCATAGCGGAGAGGGAATCATTTGCATTAAATTTCCCTGCTGTGGACAAAAACACACTCATGCATTATTTTCTGTACGACCACATGGAGCAGCTCGTTTCAGATCACATTCACACAGCACCTGATGCATTACAAGACTAAGGGCAAAGATTCAGTGTCAAAATGCACGTAAAGGTAAAAGTACACATCATGTAGAACGGTTGATTTTAGAATAATTTAAATTATATAATTATTAATGCATTCATTTGGCAACACGTTGATGTTACAGCTAGTAAATGTCAGTCTGATTGATGTATTTATTATGAAGTTTCCTCCTGCATGAGGATCAATAGAGTTTTATCATAATCTAATAATGAGGCATCACTGTGGGACTTTCAAACAATATTACATTATGAATATTAAGAATAAAAAAAGATGACAGGAAACATTTGTTTATCAGAACTTAGTTTTTCTTCTCCCATTAATCATGTTTGGAGCCCTCAGACTATCTGCCCTGGATATATGTCTATCTATATATGTATGTATATATTCCATTATTAATAATCTAATGATAGCATGTATAATATGTCAGTCAGAGGAGCCGAACCAGGACTTTTACTGCGATACTTTAGGATGTATGATGCACTTTTAATCAAGTAGACTATTTCATGCAAGACTTTCACTTGTATTGGAGTATTTTTACATTGCTGCAGCAGTACTTTTACTGAAGAAGAGAATGGGAACACTTCTTCCACCACTATGTCCAGTACTGGGTCGTATCATTAGTCAGGTGTATGTTGGTGTCGTATCCTCACCCCTCCACCAGGTGGAGCTACAGCAGCAGGACGCATCTGTCCTGCAGGTTGACTCAGTCTTCCAGGGTTGGATGGTTGGTCTTCATAGTCTACACACACACACACACACACACACACACACACACACACACACACACAGACAGAGAGAGAGAGTTGAATACAGGTATGTAGAGCACCAGGTGAGTGTGTGATGTAATAACTCACCTTGTCTGTTTTCAGGTGGAGGTGCGTCACTGCGGATCTTGCTCTTCTCAAACTCTTCGTGGTATTTTATCTGCACACACACACACACACACACACACACACTGGTGTTAAATCCACAGGAGGGCAGTGAACCCTCCCTTTGGACTGTTCACCCTCATCATGTTCAGCCTGTGGGTGAAGCTGTTCTCCATTTTAGGAGAAGCTCAGAGATGATGAGGTTAGATCTGAACAGCCTCAGAGAGAACAGCTGCAGCAGAAACAAAGAACCAACAATACATATTTTATAAAACTAACACAAGACTGAATCTAGCGATAAAAATGAACTCAGCAGAAAACAGTTCTGTTGTTAGATATGATGGTTCTGATTCTACTTTGCACATTTCAGGTTGTTTCCACTGTGTTCTGTGTAATCTAAACTATTCTCAGGTGAATAGTTTGCATGTTCCTGCACTGAGAACGTGTTTCTATGACTTTTAATACTTGTAATACCTTTTATATGCGACGCTCGCTTTTTATGGGACTTGTAGCACTCGTTGATTTGTCTTTTACCACTTCCTGTTTATTTGAGTTGCAACAGCTGCTTTTTTTAAATCCCTATTTTTACTGCGTCCTACTGTTATGCTCCAAAACATCAAGTCAAATTCCTCGTATGAGAAAATCTACTTGGCAATGATTCTGATTTATCTCCCCTCCACAAGTGTTACAGATCTGGACAATGCCACAATCCCCATTAACGTCCAGAGCAACAACATGAACAGTCGATGAAACCAGCTTCAGAATCCTTGCTTCATCTCGCCGACATGTTGGAGTCCAAGGTTTTTACCGAGGGGATTTTGGAGATCTGTTTTTATCGTAGCGTAAATCAGAGGACGCCGTCAGCAGCCAGAAGAGAAAAACACCTCCGGCATGTTTCTGGGATTATAACGTTCCGTAAATCAGACTGTGAACGATGCATGGACCAGTCCTTCTGTGTGGACCTTCAGAGCATAGACAGAGATGAGACTGAAAGGTTTGGTGCTGCCAAGAGGAGATTTCGAGCTCAACCGACGAGGAAAAACACATTTTGCGAAAACTACATTTAAAGATATGTATTAGAATTGAAACCTGCAGATGCAAACAGATAATAAGAAGTAAAATAAGCAGCTGGATGTGAATTTGGGATGTTTTCTGTCCTCATTAGTCTGAAAGAAGACGAGTTATGGAAGCAAAATATCCAAACATCCTACATTTGACCAACACATGAAAAACTAGGATTTCGCCCGAAGTGTCTTGCAGCTTAATTACCTCCACCAAGGAGGTCATGTGACGGCCGGCGTTGGTTTGTTTGTTTGTTTGTTTGTGTTGAAAATAATCTGAAAACTCATGGATGAATTTGGATGAAATGTTCAGGAAATGTGTGAAATGGGACAAAGAACAAATGATGACATTTTGGGACTGATCCGGATCACCGTCTGGATCCAGGATGTTTTTAATCTAAGTGTAACCAGGTGGACAATTAAATGCGGTTTACTCTAAAAGCCACCAGAGGGCACTCTTGTTTTTGGGGTAACCCCCTCTGACCACATGACATTTTGGGTCTCCACGCGACAGACAGCGACAGTGACGGAGTTCTCTTTCCTTCCTGAGCGACATACGCACGGTTGGGCCGGCATTCTTATCTCCGGTTGTCTAAGAAGCTGGGAGGCTGTTAGGAGCTGCCGCGCTAGAGGCCGCGCCTGTTCATTAGGTCGGATGGGGTGAAGGCCATATTGTTGGTAGGACATTTGAACTGTATGTAATTATATTTGTATCTGTAACGTTCCATAGAAAATATGTGAACTGGGAGATTGTGTTGGGGGTGGACTGAAGCTGCTTGGTGGAGGTATGAACTCTCTGAGGGCTTTTCTAGTTGTTTTTTCTACCAGTGGTTTTTTTTGGCTCTTCTTGGTTAATCATCACTAAGCAGCTGCTGAAAGATTCCTGAGAATAGATGAGTTTACTTGTGTTGTTCCACGTTCCAGTGCAAATATAAAAGCGGTGGTTCGGTTGGTTGAAAACAGCAGGAATAACAGGATCTGTGCAGAATGACCGAGGCGAGCTCCGGGTTTAAAGAGGAAACTGGAAGTCGCATTAGGAAGCGAAGCCCCCGGTGTCCTCAGCAAACCTCAGGAGGAGCAAACAGAAGCGGGACTTGATGGGAAAAAGACTGAGGGAATTAAAAACAAGCAAATGCATGTGTATAAAAAGCAGGAGGGGAGAGAAAACGCTCCGACTGCTCATGGAAAAGGAAGAGTTTGAACCCCTGACATGCAGCTTATCACCCATCATTCCTTTCTGCAACTACGGCGGTCTCATGAGGGTTAAGGAGGAGGTTAGTGTGTGTTTCCCTCTGGTATGTGTGTGTTTCCCTGTGGTATGTGTGTGTTGCGTCCACAGCTGAGAGACTTTGACCATATATAGCAGCTGCTCCTCGGTGGACCAGCAGAAATGTCTGAAATGTTCCCGAGCGTCTCCACAGGATCGTACTCTGACATCGTTCGCTGCTGTCTGGATCGCTCTGTTCTCTCTGCTTGTATCTGGACGTGTCGTGTTGCTGCAGTCGGATACATGCCAGATGTTTCACTCTGAACTCTGATAACAGAGGAGTTTTTCTTCTCTGAGAGGATTTTGAAAGTTAAGAATCTGATAAACACACAGAATGATCAAAACGTTCAGAGAGGTCTGCACAGCGACGCTCTGCTCCCAGTGCTCCTGCAACACTTCTAATGATACAAGTCCACAGGGGGGATTTTGGACATGTGGAGCTGCGGCGCTTCCTACCATTGGATGCTTGACGGACATGCAGGTAGATTCTCTGTAATAGGAAACCAAAACAAGCTCCGCCCTTCTACAACTATGCTAATGAAGGCTGCATCTGATTGGACGATTGCTTAGCTGTTCGGTTCTCTGCTCCCGGATCTCGAATCGGGGTGGACAGTTAAAACAGTTCACAAACATCTTAATTTGAAGGCTGGATGCTCCACGTTAGCATAAAGTAGCCCAAACCTTGACTTTGCCCAAATGGGGAGTGGTTAATGTGATGCCTTGTTTCTTGAAACGTGGCACGGTGCTACAGGGTCCATTGCAAAGCTGCTTAGTGAAGAAAAGATGGATCCTGTGGACACGTGGAAGCCTTGGACTATAAACCTGCCAGGCACCGTCTGCAACATGTGACACATCTCTTAAAACGTGTCATAACAGCAGCATGTCAACCTGAGCCGTCATTATAAGCAGTTGATCAATGCATTCTGGTAGCAGTACGTTGCGTTTCGAGAGACGGTGCATCACATTCGCTGCTCCTCAGTTGAGATTTAAGTGAGATTTGGGTTGATAAGAGGAACTTACCAAAGGAGCTGCCATGTTGTTCCAGTTTGAAATCCAGGAACCCATGAGTAAAGGGTTCATCCAATCAGGTGCAGCCAACGTTTATGTTCATGTAGGAGGGAAAACATTGTCTGTATGCGGTACTGCAGGGGTTCCCCCAGTGCTTTATAAGCCTGGCGGGCCACCAGGCTTTACTTGCCCCCCGCCAGGCTAAGCGTCACTTGTTTATTTATTTTAAACAGGTTTTTTTATGCACCAAAACAGTGATAGCAAAGATGGTATAAAGAGCTTTTAACTGCATCTGGTGATACGGTTGAAAGCGTAATGGCGACATCTTATACGTCGATACGTGAACACATAAGAGGTCAGAGGTCAGGTGTATTTTCCATCATCTGAACCCAAAACCTCTACCTGTCTACACGCTAACAACTTCTACGTGACATGTCACAGAGAAAGGGTCAAAAAACGTTGGACACTTTCTTTTTCTGAAGTCAGAGGAGCACTGGAGGAGATGATGAGCCGCTCGTTCACCTCCAGGCCAAGGGGAGTTCATCCCCGGCGAGCCGACCGAGCCACGGCTCCATGATGAGGCAGAGCCAGTGGAGTTAGCACGGATGTTAGCACGGATGTTAGCACGGATGTTAGCACGTCGTCAGAGCAGCCTTCTGCGAGCCGTGATGTTAAACATCCAACTAGTGGATTTAATCCAAAATGGTTAGCTGACCCTAAATTTAGCGGATGGCTCTACCAGACCCAGTATGGTAAACCCAGACGGATTGATGCACTGATCCAACCTGAACCATGAACAGCAATAAGTAGTAGAGGTCACACAGCACAGCAGACCTGTTCAGCCTCTGAGTAATAACACATAATAGTCATAATTTCAAAATTCCTGTCAACTTTTAACTTTTTTTTTTTGTTGTTTTTTTTTTGTTTTTTACAAAAACACGGTGGGCTTCTCTACCACCAAGTTTTCTGTACTGCCTAGTCGTACGCCAATCAAACGTCCAGTGTAAGGAAGCGGTGCAACCATCAGATACCTCAGAGCGTTACAACAGAACTCACTGACAGTCCAAACTTTGGAGGACGAATTCAACCATGTGAATGTTGTAGAAAACAGCCAGAAAGCTCCTGGTGAGCTGAAACCGATGCACCTCGTCTGGTCTTGGAAACTCTTCCACTATGAGAACTGGTGTTTCCTCTCTTGATGGCAGCCACAGACCCTCCTCTGGCCACCAGGGATGATCTTCAACATCAAGTCTGGATCACAGACCTCCTGATTCTAGTTCCTGCTTCCACATGTTGACCACGACCGGCTTCGTTCACTCCCGGTCGTCCCAGAACTTTCCGATCGCACCTCAGGATGTAGTGAAGGAGTCGTACTTACGTTGCTGATCTGATCCTGCGTCTTCTTCAGCCGCTGCATCTCCGGAGTGTCGGTCACGACGCTGAAGCCTTTGCCCTTGTTCTTCTCAAAGTCCTCCTTGTAGAGCGCCTGCAAACATCAACGTTATATTAGAGGAACAGGTTGAGTCTTAGGCTCTGCTGCTTCCTTGCTTCGATTCAGGTGAGAAGACTGACACCACCCTAATGTCTCCACCTTCAGTCTGCTTCACTCTGGTCCAGGATCAGGTTTTATCTGCTGCTAAAACCAACCACATTTAAAGCTATGAAGAGGCTACCAGGTAGACTGGGACTCAGGATTGTTGTGCTTCATGTCTGTTTGGTAGATTCGTTGTTTTTGTAGAACCGGTTCAGTGTCAGGAGTTTTTCCAAATCTAATTCCGGCCTGCCGATGGGGACAACAGGACTCACTGTAATTCAGATTTCTCCCAAGTGCCTCTTACCCACAGAGCAGAGTCTGATCCTTTTGGCCTTACAGCTATGGAGATTTGACCGAAACCACAGGAAACAGAAAAGGCTAAAGGGGTTCATATGAAGCTTAGACACAAAACAGTTCGCCTGGGTCTGTCCGACTGAAAATCCAATGAAAACCCAAAAAATTAAACACTGACTGGGATTTGTTTCATCTCTACTGACAATGAAGTGCAAAACCATCAGTCTGAAGAGGTTTTAGAAGGCTGACGGACACAAAAGTGGTGTCAAACTTCTCATCTATACCTCGGCAAGGAAGCAAATCGAAGCACGTTTCCATAAACCTGAACTGTTTGTGTTAAATGACAGAATGGGAGGAAAACAGTTCGATTAGATCTGGTTTCTTTGAATCCCAGCAGCGTTTCGTCCTGGATACCAGCTGAAAACCAGGAAACCACCAGAGATAGGAGACGTTAAATGACGCTGCATTCAGGGTCCGTTGGTAACATGTCGCTGTTACAAGACAGAAAGTTAGTTTAAGATAGAGGAGCTAGCGATTTAGCTAGCTCTGCTAAATGGCGGAGGTAGCTAAATCGCTAGCTCCGTAGCTAGTGCTAAATCACTACTTTGCTTTCTGGCAAAGCTAAAGTAACAGAAAACCTCCAAACCTCCCCAAAAACGTCCCGAAAAGCAGCCGAATGCTAGCAATTTAGCGCTAGCGGCAGAGCTAGCGGCACCACAAGGTCCCTCCAAAGGGACAAATAAACCCCACGCTGGTGAAAAGTCCACTGTGAAATAGTGAACAATGTGAGCCAAGCAACGTTTGGACCCACAGTGGGTCTTCATCAGGCCACGGCACACAGCAAGGTCTGCTAACAGTGAGCTAACACTGGAGCTTTAGATACCAGATCCTTCCTCATCAGAAGTCAGACGGGTCACGGAGCCAAAACCAACAGGAAGTAGAGAAATAAGTTTTCCACAGGTGTATTTTAATTTTAATTTCCATTTACAAACACATCTAATTAAATCTGATAACAGATAATGGATAATGAATTAGGGCCTGTTTTCCGTTTTTCATTTTGTATTATCACTGAAAAAAACGGGAAACGGTTAATTTTTCATTTTATTTTGAAATCTCAAAATAAGAAAACGAATGGCCTCGACATACACGGACTGTTTTCCTCACTGTGGCTCATTTTAAACTCCAACTTTAAGTCCTGCACCTCTATGGAAACAGAACAACCGTGGCTAGAAGCAGAGAGGACTCAGACATGTCTTTGGCGAAGTATGACACAGTTATGATGCAGTAAATCTCCTAAAAAGACGAAGCAAAAGTTGAATTTTTTGTCTCACAGAAATTGGAAAAAGTGGAATTAACACGTCCAGGTGTTGAAATAAATGGTGGCTTTACATTCTTGAGATATTTTACTTATCTTCCAACTGCTTCCTGTTTTATTTATCGATCCGGTGTGTTCTACTTCCCTCTCAATCTCCTCTTTGCTTTGCGTCTACACTGCCTGCAGTTCAGCCGAGAAGTCTGAATATTTGCCTCGTGAGTTGTTTTTTTTTTTCAGAATCTGGTGGAAGCGATTAGGGTGATTAGAATGAAGCGATTTTGATGAAATGTCACAATTTAAAGCTCAGATTTGGCTATTTTTCCCGCCTGAACCGCACATCTGACATGAGTAGTTCAAGAGCCGTCAGAAAGTTGATAATTCGCCTATTTTTTCCGTTTTTGCCCTTTTAGGCCAGAGTAAATAATGTGGTGATTTTAAAAACACAACATGCATGCAGAGGGTTCGTATGTTTAGAGGCCTGGTTTTTCACAGTAAGAGCTCCTTTCTGCAACTCTGCACCGCGGCACCAATGAATCCAACACAACCTGAATGCAGCGTTGAATTAAACCCACTCAGGAGTGTTTGAACAAGGAAGTTAACAGGTTTTAAAAGAAGCTCATGCAAACACAGACACGAGGTCGACCGGTGGACCGTTACAACAGCAGAGACGAGGACATGAGGGTCAGTTGGCTTCGATGCTCTTTGAGGGGAACCGGACGGACGCTGCTGATCTAACCCTGCGTCTTCTTCACTCTGAAACCTTTGCCCTCAAAGTCCTCAGGGAAACTTTTATTTTGAATCGGACATAAAAGGCTTCAGGAAGGCGCCTCTTGTTAAAACGACCACAGCTCCAATTACAAGGTTCGGTTCTCTAAATGGCCGTTTGTCACTTCTCCCTGTGAGTTTGGGCCACGTTAAACAAAGCCAGCATGTTTATTTGAGAGTAAACGTGCACACACACACACACACACACACACACACACACACACACACATGCAAACACAGTGAGTCATGGAGCCGCTATGAGGAACATGTTTCCTCGGCTGCAGAGACTTTTATGGTTATAAACACTGAGGAGAGCAGAGAGGAGGAGGAAGCCGGGCTCAGTGTGAATCTGATCACCACCTTATCTCCACCATCCAGCAGTTAAAGACGCTTTAAAGGGGTTTTAACCAAAGATGGAGCCGGTCGGTGTCGTCACTCCAGAGAGCATCCCTCTGAGCGTTACGTAAAGTCAGATTCCACAGCCTCCAAGTCATTCAGCCCTTTGAATTCTTTTCATTCAGGTCAGCTCAGAGCTTCGTGCTGCTCTGATTCGTCCTGCAGCGGTTTGAGGTTTGTGGTGTCGCTGCTCGGCTTCACCGAACGCTGGAGCTGATCTCTAACAGGTGGTTTGTTTCCTCAGAGAACGTCGACATTCGAACGCTCAGAAGCAGTTAGGATTTAAATCAGCAGTGATTTACCTGAAGCTTCTTCATCATAAACTCTGAATATTTAAAAGGGCGTTTCTGAAACTTTAGACTGACGTATCAAATACTTAAGACGTCAATAATTCACTGTTACTTTACTGGTTTTTCTGTTTTGTTTAATTACAGATAAAAACCAGAAAAACCACAGAAAAAAATTTAGATATTAACTGTAAAAAAACATCAGGCCAAAACTATAAATAATGTCCATATAAAAAATCTGTATTTTTAAAAGTTTAAATTTATTCTTTCATAATATTTGGCTGTTTTTTTAAAACTGTATTTAAATCAGCAAATATTCATTTACTTTTACTAATTTACAAATATTTGCAATTATTTTTTCAAAAATATGTCTGTTAATATTTGAGGAATCATTTTTTAACTGTTATTTTTCAGATTTTTTTCATTTCCTTTAAAATACAGATAATAGAAAATATTTATCTAGACATTAACTGTAAAATAAATCAGCCCCAAACTGTAAATAAAGTCCACATTAAAGTAAATCTGTATTTTATAAAAAATAAAATGTATTCTTTCATATCATTTGACAATTTGTACTAATTCTATTTAAATGAGCACATTTGAATTAATTAATGAATTTATTTTAAACTTATTTGACAAATATTTGCATTTATTTGGAAGAAAAATATGTACATTAATAACTGAGAAATGCTAAATAAGTTTTTTACTGTAGTTTTACAGATGATTTTTCTGTTTCGTTAAATCACAATAATAACAACCAGTAAAATCGTAGAAAAAGTATTTATTTACACATTAACTGTAAAACAATCAGGACAAAACAGTACATTAAAAAAATGTGTATTTTTAAGAATAAGCATTTTTAAAAATCTGTATTTTAAAAAAAATGTATTTATTCTTTCACAACATTTGACTGTTTTTAAAATGTATTTAAATCAAAAATATTTTTTTCACTTATTTTACAAATATTTGCAGTTATTTGAAAGGAAAAATACTTACGTTAATGATTAAGAAATGTTAAATCATTTTTAACTGGTATTTTTTCTATTTTTTAAAATTACAAATAATGTCTAATAAAACCACTGAGCAGTTAATCACCAGGTTTACCAGCCATAAAAACAGGTAAAACTTTAAATAATGTCCACATCTAAACCTGTATTTTCACAAATATTATTTTGTTCTGTTATTATGTATGACCATTAAATCACACTGTTGTACCTGAAAAATATTTTATGTACTTATTTATTTTTACAGTTTTTAAATGGTAAATTAATCCACAAGTTTTTAGTCAAGATCTATTTTTAATGGATTTTTCTTTAAAATTATTATTGTTATTAATATTATTTTAATTTATTTTTCTTTTTTACAGCGTAGCTTTAT